>NBIV01000094.1:0-248491 GCA_003194525.1 Gracilariopsis chorda
GTTCCTCGGTTGCCACGAAGCATCTCCTTCGCAACCATTCAAACTCGAACGCAATCTTTCGTGCATCTGTGCATCTCCCGCCGAAATTCCACCCATGTCGTTCCCCTCCACTAAACAGGGGAGTACCTCAGGTGCACCCGTGATAGGGCATAGGGCTCCTGCGCACCCGCCCTCAGACATGAGCATTTCGAAAGCTTCACAACCATCTGGAATGTGTTTATGTCCGTCCGTGATGCGTACGCGGAATCGAGAGGCTCCGGGGTCCCTAAACGCGATGTCACATTCGAGAAGATTGTAGAGTTTATGCTACAGAATCGTCGAGCGAATTCAGAAAGTGGTCGGATTGTTGGAAAGATTCCTTGGTTCCTCCCACACCTCCTAGAGCGACGAAAAGGTCACTGTTTATCTTTGCACTCTGTACAGGGTCCGACGCAGTACTTCCGACAGGTTTATGGATATGTCGCATTGTTCGATAAACAAGACGGTCGAAGAACAGGCGTGTACGGGACTTTTACGAGTGGACCATTGACGGGAGGCGCGGAGGTGGAACAGGGATGGTACAAAGGGTGTTCAACAATTACATCTTCAAGAGGTACTTTCGTGGAGCCGCTACGGGGAAGGGAAAGGGAAGTTTAGGACCGTTCCTGCTACTCGATTCCAACAGCTGCTGTACCTGTCGGTGGTAAAGCACATCGAGATTGAACGCACGGGTCGGGAACGGAAGCGACCCCTCGGACACGGAAAGAAGGTCAAGGCAGTGAAGTACGTGGAAAGTTTCACCATGTCTAATCGCATGCACGGTCAGCGTATGGAGTACGGCGTACAGCACGTATGCAGGGCTTGGGACGCGTTCGCTGTCGTTCTGGGTTTCAGAGACTGCGAGCAGATGGTGCTTCCTTATCTCCTTATCAACAGAGACACTTTTAAACTCTCTGATATTCACTCCCGAACGATTGGTTTACAGCCCCAAAACCGCCGCGTACAAGCTGGGACAAGAAATGAAGCCGACGGTATCCGAGGACAATGTTGTTCCCTGGGCTATTGCTTTTTCGGATGACGTAGACCGCAATATGCGTATTCTGGCCAGAGAATTCGTCTCGGATCTTCGGCGTATTGTACTGGACAAGAAGATGTATGAGCTGAGTGAAACCGAGCAATGGCCAGTGCTATCTACGTTTACGCGAAGCGGCACGAACCTACCGGTTCGATTTGACTCCTTGTCCGAAGATATTGTCAAATCAGTGGAGGAAGCTTGTGCAAAGCATAATGTTCAACCCAGCAAAGCTTGGTCGCGCCCTACATATGTACATTCCAAACCATCTGCCGCTCCTGGAACCAAGAGCCACACGAAGAGCGTGCAGGCCGTTGGAAAGCAGCTCCGTGAGAGCTCCAATGGCTCCGGACAGACGGATGGTAGCGGTAGTAGCAGTGATGACGTAATTGCAACGCCTACTGCTCCCGCTGCTGCGGAGATACAGGCAACGGTGGACGTTTCGGTGAACATCCTCCCTCCTCATGGGACGCTGGGGCCTGTGACTGCGAAGGCTATGAAGATTTTGGAGTCCGTGATGGACAAGAACTTTGCATTCTACTGCGTGGACTCCGAAGAGCTGGTGGACGTTCATGAAAGTGTTCCGGGAGGCACCATATCTCCGAGGGGGAGAGTTCAACTCTCTATATCTGACGTGCCGTATCAAATTCGGGATACCGAATACGATCGCATCAGTCACCAGAAGATGGTTTCGTTTGCCGATCACAACTCGGATTGCCTGCGTCCTGGCGGACACTTGTTCGTCTTCTGTTCAGGTTTTCAGTTCCCGATATGGTACAAGGTTTTGACCGACTGCCAATACGTTTATGCAGGCAGGAGGATGAAGAAGTCTTTCACCGTGGATAAGAAGTCCCTGTTGTGTTTGCGCTATCGCTCAAACCCGATGGCGTTCCCTGGTCGCAACAACATTAGCTTGTTCCCCGCAGGGGAGCAGGTAGTGCATGCGGTTCAGAATGGCATTCCTTATGCGGAGCAGAAGACAATGGTGAACTACCGTAAGTTCAACCATGTTGCCAGCCGATACCCTGGACATGTCGGAGTAATCGATCAGGTTCCCCATCATGCCCCAGGAGAGAGACTGTACTGGAAGGTGCGGGATGGGCAACGATTTATAAATCGTCAGATTCGCCCGGAGCAGAAGTCGAGACAGTTGATGAAAGAGCTCATAGCACGTTTTTCTCAACCTGGAGACCTTGTGATGGATTTCTTCTCAGGAACGTTTACCACAGCACTCGCGTGCATGGAACTTGTTCCGCACAGAACGTTCATCGTCGGTGAGAAGTATCGTAATTGTTTCATACACGCGAAGCGTAACGGTATAGTGCATATGGGAAAGTTAATTGGCGACAATTCCCTCAAAGTCGGTGACTTGGAATGTGATGAACGCATCGGTACGAATGCTGTTGTACAGGCGGCACTTCATGTGGCCACGGTGTTCAGGAAGAGATCCAGAGGAATGCAATGGACAGCACCGAGGGATTTCCCGCAGTATCAAAGGTTTCCTTTCCATATAATGGCTTTTCTATCGACTTTATGGGGTGATATGGATCTTATCGGCAAGTATCGTACTAAGGCTTTACATCTGTGGCCGCAAAGCACTCAGGCAAAGCTGAACGAGTTAGAGCCAGATTTGTTGCGTGGTGTAGATGCATCAAGTTACTGGTGCGTGGTGGCGAAGTCTTCAGTGAAGCACCCATCTAGCGGGCTCGGAGTCTTTAGTGCACGGAATTTCGCAGAAGGAGAGGCTGTTTGTCACTTCTATGGGACTATTGTGTATCATGACATTAGTCAACGTCCCCAACAACATTTTACGTATGGAGAGGGGCTCATGGGAGCTACTGTTTCGCGTTTCAACAAGTTCTCCATGGAAGTGGTAGGTAGCGGCAATGGTTTTGAAACTCTGCCTACCTATAATGGAGGAACGAAGACAGCGAGGATATAAATTGTTCCTGCACCTTTTTGTATGGCAGGCTATATTAATGATCCCCACTACCTGGGCGGAAACGAGGAGAAAAACTTAGCAGAAGATGAACCCAACATACGAAGAAAGGCGAATGTTCAGATACGTCCGGTGAGCTCTACGTTATCGCAGCAAAGGATTATGGAATACACTCTGCTATCTGCGAGAGCAATACACGATATAAAGGAAGGAGAAGAGTTGTTTCTTCGTTACGGGAATGATTACGGTTTTAGAAGCACGGCTTGAAGTCTTCTTACCTGTGTTACTTGTGAAGCACTATTTTGAGTAGACTTCTATTTTGTTATTCTCCACATTATAGTTCCTGTCTTATTCGTTGTTAAAGCTTTCAATTGTGAAATTGGATAGAGGTGCTAAATGGCATTTACTTCAAATGAATTAATAGAAAGAAAGAGGAACAGGATAACATATGTATACATGTCCTTAAGGATTTGAGGGAGTGTGTGGAAACGAATCGTGAAAGATATGGATGAGGGTTTCCAAATACTCCATTTTTGGCATAGGTTTTTGGGTAGCTCGTCGTTCATGGCAGGATATTCAAAAATCCATTTTTCTCGGGCTTCGGATGACACAGTTTATACATCTTCTGGCTCTTTCGCCTCATCCCGCAAAGTCACTTTCGAAGTCAATCCTTTCCTTTGTCTCCAACCTGGTCTAACTTCTACTTTCCGCATCCCCATACCGCGGTTTGGTTCAATACCGCCTATTTACGGATGGGAAAACAGCAGCAGTGCGTACGGTACAGTAAGGAGGGCGGTACGTCGAAGTCTCGCAAAAGGAAATGGTGGGAGGCCAAGTGTGGACTCGGAAAGACCCATCGCGGGAAGTTCAAGTGCTGCAGATGCGCGGAAAAGCAAGAACCGGGGTGTATATGTGAAGAGAGGTCCGCAGCGTTCTGGGTTGCAAACGACGGAGAGGCGACGTGAAAGTACCATCGTACAAACGGGGAAGGAAGATGAAAAGCAGGAAGGAGCTACCTCAACTATGACGGACTGTACGGTGAGTGAAGTCGTAAGGAGGAAGAAGGAAAGGCAGCCGACAGGTCCAGTTACTTGTAATCGTGCCGTTCACACGGTTCTTTTTGTAAAAAGTGAGGAAGAGAAAGAAGGAGAAACCGAAAGAGAACCGAAGAGGCGAAGGTCTAGTGGCAATTACGGCGGTTTTGTCGAGGAGAGACGTAAAGGGAAGGCAGCCGAAGAGTGTTTAGAGAGGAATGAGGAGCAGGGCAGCACTCTTGCCTCAAAGGAACACTTGAGTGAGACACCGCAAGACGAAGTACACCAATTTACGGGGGGAATTGGGGAACGCAAGAAGGGTCCCGTTCGTTTTCAAGCTGCAGTACGACGTGGGAGCGGGGAGGGACGTGGAGGGAAGGAGAATACGAAGCAATCAGCCGTTGTTTGCGGAAATGGAGGCAGACCTCGCAGAGTCCCGGCACGCAGAACAACGCAAGGGTCTTCTTCCCGGCTCAATCGGGATAATGCTATGAAGAGTGTCGAATATGGATACGCTGACGAAGCTATACGAACGGAGTCGATACAGTGCACGAAGGTAGGTGGTGGTGGGAAGGGAGATCGGATCTGGGAGAAGGAAAGGTACGAGGAGGAGGAGGATGAAGATGGAATTGAGCCATTGAAGGAATTCGGACATAAGAGAACGGAGCATGGAGAGGCAAAGTTTATGGGACGGAATCAGCTGTTGACAAAGCCTGGAGAGCTGAAGGGGGAACTAAGAAGAGCAAGAGATGACAACACTAGCCTCCAACTAAGCTTGAACCTGAGAAACAGGGAGATGAAGAGGCTAGAAGATGAACTTACGAGGAAAGAGATGCTGCTGCCGTCATTACGAGAGAGTATTCCTGGTCGAACAGGAAAACTGAGTGGCGAAGACATCAAGAGTGGTCGGAAACGGTACGAAATCGAAGTTGATATACGTTTCATTGGAGTAGCCTCGAGAGTTTATGAGAGGATATTGGTATATGCGAAGCAGGAGACCAGTGAGTTGTGCCTCGGAAGGAGAGTTTCGGAGCGAAACTGGTCGAACAGGGCTGAAGAGGTGGGAACGGCGAGGAAGCACAGTCTTCTGATTATAGACGCGAAGGAGATGGTGCCTTTGAATCCTATGGAGCTGGCGCTAGGAAGAAATTCGTGGGGGCCAAAGGCCTACACTCCGTCTTTTCAAGGAGGAAGCGATGAGATGTTGTTGCACGTGGTGCGGATGGAGCTGGAGAAACCGATTTGGAGAAGGTTGGAAGCCATGGGGATTAAGGTTGACTGCGAAAAACAGTTGAGGAGGGATCTGTGTTTGAGGAGGCGCATGAAAAAGGCTCTTAGTGATACTGTCGGGGTGCGGAAAAGGAATGCGAGGGATAGGTTATTCTTTGGTCTGGGGTACACTTTACTTGCTAGGAAACCGCGGAAGGAGGATGATGAAGAGGTGGCTGTGGTGTATGAAGAGCAAATGAAGGAGGCGGAAGAGAAATTGTTGCCGAAAGATGAGAGGGGAGATCCGATCTTATGTGCGTGGAGGTTGTCTGGTTTAGACAGAATATGTTTCTCTGGTTATGACGAGACTTCGAAAAAGTATGGAGAAGAACCAGATGACTTGTACTTCAAGAACGGATTGAGTGTGGAGGTGTTGGGGGAATTTATGGGGTACGACGCGGAGCGACCGTGCAGGGAACGGGAGACGAGCTATGTAGATGGAAGTGTGATGCATTTGGCGCGATTGGATGCGTGGATTGCTTCTGTGGTAGAGGCATTGAAAGAAGTTGTGGGGAGAGGAGGGAAGCGGCAAATGCTGTTTTCGAAATTGTATGCAGAGTATCTCCCGCTTGCTGTGGAGGATATCCTATTGACTGCGAGAAGGAAGATCGAAGGGAAGTACGGGAAGGAGCTTGTGAACTGTGGTGTGAAAGCTGAAGATCCGACTGAAGTGGTAGGGAATGAGGAACGTGAGGGGACCGTTGCGTGTTGGATGCCGTCGAACCAAATGGTGTATCTGTGTGTCCAGTACGAGGTGTTTTTGGATGAATGACTACGTACCTTGGTAATGTATTTGATTGCTACGTAGGCCGCTGCATGTCTGTAGAACGGGAGTTTAAGGAGTTGGTAGCCGTTGGGGAAGAAATTTTGGACTCCAGAGAGGAAGGAGAGGGGAAGGAAGACGGAGAGGACGGTGGGCGTGGAGAAGAGATGGCGGAAGAATGAGAAGCTTAAGAAGTTTATTGCTAGAGTTATCGGGTCTGTGTTTCTAAATTTGATTATCTTGCGGTGGAATAAGCTCTTGCTCGTGGATCGCGGAAGAATCTGTTCATATAGAACCGATGTTGTTGCCATGGAAGAGGCGGAAAGAAAGGTCGTGCTGGGTAGTTCTGGCGAACAAGATGCACGGAACTTTTGATGGCGGAGAAAGGAACAAGACCGAACCAAGGTGCGGCATTGGGGCTAGGATTCGAGGTTCCGTGAAGAGCGGGGAGAATAGTATGGTCATGTTCATCGTCTGTCGCCCAACGGAGGGTGATGCACTTAAGAGTTTCATCCACGTGATCAAGAGGATCTGTGAGTTCGAAGAAGCGGACGAAAGCATATTCGCGTTCACCTGGCTCATCTTCTTTTATGCGGAAGCGGAGAAGGGCAAGAAGCTTACATACCCAAACCGTGGGGAACTTGCAGTTGGGTGGTGAAGTGCTTGAGACGAGAATATGAGAGAACTTTGGAAGTTTTGAAGGACCGAAGCTAGTGGTGGCAAAGATGCGCTGGAGAACAGGGGCCCATGGTTCTCTGAACCGGATGCATTTGAACGTTCTGTCGACGTCTTGCAAGGAAGGGGTGAAACCGCTGCGGATGAAGGCGGAGTTGACGACGGAGAAGTTGAGAGAAGAGAGGGAGGGTGAAGAAGGGGAAAGTCCAATCGCTTCGAGGCATAGATTGTGAAACGGTGAGATTGCGTCTCGTGAGATTTGGGTGATGAACGATATGGTGGAAGAGGTGAAGATGTTTGAGAGAGAGGCATTGGAGCAGTTTGGGTTCGCCCGAAGGTACTTTTCTGCGGTGATTATATCCCGAAAGAGAATGGTGGTACCGTTGCAAACCATGGAATGTCTTCGAGCTGGGAGTGTG
Source organism: Gracilariopsis chorda (assembly GCA_003194525.1). NCBI lineage: Eukaryota > Rhodophyta > Florideophyceae > Gracilariales > Gracilariaceae > Gracilariopsis > Gracilariopsis chorda. The sequence continues at coordinate 7,151 of NBIV01000094.1, forward strand.
TGGGAGTTTGAGGAGGAGGAAAGGCGGCGGGGGATGGCAGTTGAGTTTCGAAAGCCTTCTGTGAGTTGAATTGCGTCGATTGTTTCTCTGTGAGCGGTTGAAGATCTTCGAGATGTGCGCCGATAATCGTTTTTGAAGAGTAGGTGTGCGTGTTCGTAGATGCCAGCGTCAGTGAAGTGGAGACCTCCGTATAGTTTGATGTCGGTGACGATGTGACCGAGAAGGTGGAATTTCAGCGTTCCGAAGTGAGAAGCCTGGAAAGGGCCGAGGATGGAGACGCAGAGATGCTTGAAGTGCTTGATGAGTTCTTGGAGGGAACGAAGTTGTTGGTGTGTCCATTCTGAGGTGGTGTTGTAGTGGAGTGCGGTAGTGAAGAGGTCGGCGTATGTCGTGAAGATGGATGTGATGGGTGCTGTGTCAACTTCATTGCAGCAACGATCGAAGAAGGAGCCTACGAAGTGAAGCAACATGTCGAATGCGTGGTAATCTTTTGCCTCGAGCATGCCTTTGATGCCGTCCGGGGTGAAGAAGCCGTTGAGGGTTTTGCCCTTCTCTGCGGTGGAAAAGTCAATGTGAAGTCCCGGTGCGGAGAATTTGACTTCGATATCTGCGAGGATGTTGTTTGCATGGGTTAGAAGGGTGCTTCGAATGGATTTGAATGATCTCGAGGAGGAGCCAATAGTGGTGAAGAGATTGTCGGACTTCAGGCGTTCGATGGTTGCGAGTTTGACGAGTTTGGAGATACCGAGGTGGAAATTGTGAAGGGGTTCGAAGGAGAAGATGGAGTATTGGGTGAGCAGTGGGGAAATTTTGAGGAGGGGGTAAGACTCGAAGAAGTAGTAGTAGGGGGAGAGGGAGTTTGTGTGCAGGAGAGATGCTGCTTGATCTCTGAGAGTCCTTGCGACGCGCGGTCCGCGTTGTAGTTCGGCGTTATTTGCATCTTTGAGAAGGGCGTCGTGTGATGATCTTGTTTGGAGGGTGTGGGAAGCGGTTAGAGGGGTTAGGGAGCTGAGGTGGAGGCTGAGGTCGGAGTGGGGGACGAGGCATCTATGGCAGGGCTTCAACGGTTTTATGCCGTGCAGGAAAGCGAGGATGTCTTTCGCTTCGGGGATGTCTGCAGCATAGTTTGCGATGACTGGGTGGCACTGCTGGATGACCTGGTCTTCATCCCGGAAAGGAAATCCTTTGAGGGCAACAGCTGCGAGGGGCTCGGGGATGGTTTGCAGAGCTTCTTGAATGAGTTCCAATCGGGTGGTACGGTTGATGGCGGAGGAAAGCGAGCGGTCTTCGAGGGAATCCTCGTCGGATGGGGAGGAAGGTGCTTCGAAGGACGTGGGGAAGTAGCCGAGTAGGGTGTAGTTACAGGATATGAAATGGCGGCGGAAGGAGTCTGAAAAGCTGAGGAGGGTGGTGTGGAGGGGGTAGGAGGTGATAGAGGAGTTCTTCAGCGAGTTGGAAGACTTCTCTGAGTAAAGCTGTACGAAGCCGATGAAAGAATCAATGCCAGTGATGTTGGAGTTGAGCCAAATAACATCTGGGTCTTGAGAATGTAGGATGTGGTGCTTGAGGTCCTTGTAGACGCATGTACCGAGTTTTGAAGCCATGGGGTGAGCGTGTGTGGGGGAGCCGTTTGACGCGGACTGTCTTACTGTTTGGAAGAAGGTGTTTGCGCGAGAAGCGTTGCGGAGTTGTTTGAGGAGGACATCGACGGGGTTTTTCAGGTAGAGAGTTGCGGTGATGTTTGAGGGTTTGTGACGAATAGTTCTGGATTCGAAGCCAATAGAGCCGACGGTGTCCTCGAAGAGCTTTGCATGGAGTTCAAGCCAGTGGGAGACGGACGTTATTTGTTGGATGAGTGCCTGAGAGTAATCCGGGTCTTTGAGGAGGTTGATGAGTTCGTCTGCTTTGCGTTTGCCGAGCTTGGTGGCGATGGAAGCGATGTAGGAGACAATAGGGTGGAGGTTGGCAGGTGCAGGGGTGCTGGAAGCGGGTGTGTTGCGAGGGGAGGAGAGAGAGGAGTGGAGAAGGTGGACGGCGTCTGCGGAGCGAAGGGCTAGTGCGAGCTGGCTGGAATGGTGTTCATCGTCTTCCGCGAGCGGAACGTTGTCAGAGGGGCGGTTTGAGATGCGAACGGAGCGGGAGTCTGCGGTCTGAATGCGTGGTCGTTTGGTGCAGGGTGGGAGCTGGGTGCCGTTCTTGGGAGTGGTGGCAAGGAAGGGGTTGGGGTGTGGCGGAAGCGACAACGGCGCTGGTGTTGGACAAGGGAGGCGTGGAGTTTTGTCTGGAAGGAGCACCTGTGGACGCTACAAGGCTGCATGGTGCAGAGGAGAAGGATGTAAGTCTGTGGGAGATGAGAAAGACGTGGGAGGCGTTCTGGGAGAATATATGACTGCTCAGGAGCAGCAAGCAGGTGGCATTGTGATGCGCCAGAGAGGCGCGTGGCAGGCATGGCAGGCATGGCACGTGTGTGGACGGGAAAGTGGTTTGGAATGAAAACATTCAAAGTTGGTAAATTTTTTAAGCGACGGCGAGGAATTGATTATTTCGCATGAAGAGGTTGGGAACATTTGTAGACGAGGGTGTAGATCAGTGTGATCTTCGGAGCGTGCGATTTCCTGGACGCTGGATTTGGCGGAACGTCCCGCTCGTGCTTGCAGGTTCGTGAAGTGCAATTGAGTACGTCTCGTTTTTTCGTGTGTTGACATGTGCTGACTCTTGCTACGCTTTGTATGTTGATGCGGGAGAGGGAGCAACGGCATTGTTTTGGGATGAAGCTAGGGGCTTGGAAGACTGCGAGGAACAGGTGAGTTTGCTATGCTGTTCACTTTTCAATATGGACGAGGACCTGACATGTTTTGTTTCTTGATACGGAGCTATATGAATGAGAAGAAGTGGGTCGGGTGAGCAGAAGTGGTTGCTACAAGGTGAGTTAGACTGCTAATTTTATCTGGTAACGACTACGCGCGGAGATCTGACAAGATTTTGTTGCTGTTGCGACGCGTTGTGGATGCGGTGATAGGTGAGAGCGAATGAATGGCGAGCATAGAGTTGAGTGCGGTTGTGTTTTAGTTTTGCTTCGTTTTTGGATGGAGATCTGACATTTTTCTGTGTGTTAGCGCGAAGGGAGAGGCATGAGGGAATGGGTGCGAAGAACTGGTTGCTACAAGGTGAGTTTCATTGAGAATGTTTTCTGGGACTGGCTACCTACAGAGATCTGACACGTTCTTGTTTATTGATGCGAAGCGAGCGAGATGGGAAATGGGTTCGAAGAAGTGGTGGTTGCAAGGTGAGTTTAAGTGCTAATGTTATCTGGTATTGGCTATGTACGGAGAACTGACAAGTTTTTGGTTTCTGCTGCGAAGCGTTGTGGATACCGTACTAGGTGATAAGGAGTGGGTGCTTTTCTTAGAGGTGAGAGCGGTGGCAAAGTTATTTTGGATTCTTTATTTGATGGAGATCTGACTTTTGTTTGTTTATTGATGCGAATGTGCGAGAAAGAAGTTGCAGATTGGATGAGGTTTGATGGTTTCTAACGAGTGTTTGTTTTTGTTTGCTTATTTGTATCTTCTGCAGGTGCGAATGGGGAGGTCAAAGGGAGAAGGTGCAGCGAGGGGGGATGAGCAGAGGTTTGGATGAGGTACGTGTGTTCAACACAAGTTGTGTTATTGGAGGCGTCGTGATGAAAGGAGGGAGCGCATTCTAACTTGTTTCTTTGTGGTTTCGTTTTGTGACGGGTACAGGCCTCGCCTCACCATCTATCGTGGAATGGAGACCGTTTTTGTTACCATTTTCGATTTGTTCTAGGCGCACTACGCCTGGAGCAAAATGAAACGACAATGAAAGCGGTTTCCATTCCACGATAGACGGTGAGGGGAGGCCTGTACTGGCGTAGTATAGATTCAAGATTACATCCATTAGACGGGGTAAAAGAGAATGAGTACCGCATCCGAAACGTCCATGTCTGCTAGATTTGATCGCCGATGGTGAATGATCTGGCACTAGATGACAAACATTCACCCCTTCACTGTTCGTATTATTTATGCTCTAGTATGAATGAGAACTGAACGATAGACTGCTAGTTTCTTACTGCTAGTATGAATGTTGCTAGTTTTCTCACATTCATCTCTGCATTCATTTGAGCTAGTATTTTGTGCTAGATATACTAGCACAAAAATTCTGAGATTTTTTTGAATGCCCACAATAGACTTTCTAGCACCCCCAAACTAGAAAAACTAGCACTCAAACTAGCATTCCGAAAACACAGACGTTGCGCCGTGGCTGGCCGTGCCGAACAGTGACACAAAATGTGTGGACAAAAAGTGTGACATACTATGGTTGTAGTATTCTTAGTTCTATTGGAACCCAATAGTCGTTAAGAGAGGACGGGTCTGCCATTTCATTCTGAAGTAAAGTTAGGTTGTGACTCAGCTTTGAGTTCATCGCCTCCACTAAGTGACCAACTCTTCCTGGGGTCTCACCACATTCGGTCTCGTTATGCTCACCGGCACAGTATCAACCAGAACTACTGTTCTGTCTTACCCTGAGGTTTCGCTCAGTTTTCATTGTTTTTAACCTATTGGTTATTTTGTATTGTGGAAACAGGGAGTCGTTCGATCCAGTATTGAGTTCTGCCATGGTGTCTGAATAAGGAACACCCCCACTGCTTGGCCCCTTTCGGATTTCCACACGACCCGCTGGTTTCTACCCCTTCCTCGGTTCTTTCCGCCTTATTCCCTTTGGATTCTCCGTGGAACGGAACACCGCTTACACAGACCCTTGCAATCAGTTGACCAGCTGGTAGCCCGATTTCGGTAACACATCCGTCGTTATAGCCGGAAGCTAACTGGATTTTACACCCAAACACCATGTGGTACGGAGGGCCCTGTTGCTGTGCCTTCCTCGCAAGAGAGCAAGGCTGCCGATACCTTGGAAGGATCTCCCGCCTAAAAGTATTCCTCCATAGTTTCCGAAAATGGAACCTTGCTACTTCTTAGTCAGATCGAGTATGCCAGTGCGGATGACCATCCAGAACTCAACAATGCATCTCCAGACTGTCGCACTGGAGACATCAGGCAAGAAACAAGCAGCAAAAGAGTAGTTCTGCACATCCAACATTTGGATTACAGGCTTCCCTTTGAGATAAATTACGTCAACAATATTCTTTTCATTGAAGCGTAAGTTCTCTGTACCATGTGAAAACGTGTAAAAATTGTTCCAGGTTCAATCAGATGGAATGGGTCATATGGGCTATGTGTTTCCTGGAGCTGGCTTGGCGTCTGAAGTGTCGTGTCTTCCGCATGAGATTTCTCAGTAGCATATAAAGCTTTCCGGGAACAGGTGGAAGAGCTGAAGATAAAGCTTAGACAGTGGCTACATCGGTAATCATTTTCAGAACCAAAACGGAGTACTGCTCATTGATATGACCCTAAAACGGAGTTACCGGAGCATGCAAATCATCCATGACGTAAAAGATCGGTTATCCACATGGACGGTCTTGATAAGCCGGTTGGTGACCCTACACGATGTTAGTGAGTGTTGGTCCACTTCCATTCCTATCGTTGCAGGAACCTCTGCAGAGATAACTTCGGATAGGAGCAGTATAGCCAGAATTCAGGGTGATGCATCTCAGGGAATCATGATCCTTACCAAAGAACTGTACACAGAATGAGCTATGCAGATCTTGCGGTTTGACCTGGGAGCTTCAGACGATTTTCAATACGTTCATTAATCCTAAGGGCTTCCTTAGTACCAATGACGGAAAGCGGTGCGCTGATCTCAACACAAAAGCCGTGCTGAATCCTTTCTCACCTCCCATGGTGAGAGAGAAACTGTAAAGAGGGGTGCAGTCAATGACTTTCTTCTGGTGTCGCTTCTGCTCGAACCGTCTTTGCCTCTAGATGGTGGTCCAGTGCGCAGCTACATTACTGGAATGTCCTGGAGAATGTGCAACATCTATGCATCGTTGCAAAAATCGGAATGGTGTTTGAAGGAAACGTGCTTCCTTAGAAGCATTTCAAGCGAAGTCAGTGACGAGAGTGAAGAGGAAAGGTTTTTCAGGGTCTCATTTTCTTCCACGAAGTGGGACATGTCCAATTCTTTCGTAGTCGTTTCTTCATTCGTTCGTAGAAAATCAGACGTCAAGGCATAGAACATCTCGAGGTTGGTTACCTCGCGATTGTCTGAACTGGAATCAGAAGCTTTATATTCTTCCTTCAGATCATTCAAGACTCCATTTAAGACTTGAATACCTGAGTTTCCCTGACTGAAAAACTGCACAACTACTGTCCGTACGTGGTTGAACCTGGAGCCAGTCGAGTGAACACAGGCGGAGTGGTCTTTACTTCCACAAATTTGGCACTGCATACGTTTTCAATCCTTCCCGAACGAGTTCCGTTTTTCTTGTGGAGTCCGAAAACGGTAAGAAAAACCGTTACAGAGTACATAGTGCTGCTGAAAAAATGTGCCCGAAGCAGCCAAAGAAGACTTTTCTCCGGAAATTTCTTCCTTCTCTTCTTCCAGTTGCATCTGTTCCCGAAGAGCAGTTACAAATCTGTTGAACGTAAACCGAGACGTAGTGATTTGGGATATGGGTGTTTATGCCCTACCCTTGATAGGCACCGCCTTGCACAGAAAGCACTGCTTGCGCTCGCCAGATCCGAACTGCGGTGGGCCATGAAGGTCAAGAATGCTTCACATATCCACGAGGTGCATGAGGCCTCAGTCCAAATTGGTGAAATATTTCTCTTTCATCCGCTGTTCGATGTAGAACTGTTCTAGTTTTCCCTGTGCGGCAAAATGACAACCGTTGTTGTTATAATATTTCAACATAACCTTGACCATTTCGTGGAAGGGTATATTTGGAGCTTTGTTCTCGAAGGATAACTCCCAAGCGGGTCCACCAAAAACATTTAAGCAGGCTTTCTAGCTTTGTTCATGAGAAAGCTCAAACTAAAGGCAACATGTCTCATAATCCCGAAAGGTATATCAAATTAATTGCTTCTGAGATCAAGAAAACGTCATATTCGTGAAGTACGTGGCGTCCGAAGAGGGTTTCTTTGAAGTATCTCTTGTAGGGTACTTGGGTGAAACTGGAGTGGGTTGTTGGCCAAACTCGGCATTATACGGTGCTGAATGCTCTGAGATTCCGGTGCACTAATGTTCTGAGTATGTCCGGTTGGTTATTGGGAGCTTCCAATTGTGGCAAATGTTCATTCTGAACGAAGAACGACGGCAGTGGTACTCGTACTAGACAGTGGTGTCCAGTATTCTGCAGATGTGAGTACAATTGGTTCACGGTTTGAATCTTTTTGTACGCTTCCACCCTCTCAAGAAATTGGTGTTTGTCCTTACCGTATGCGAGAGATACCCAAATCAAGACCCTAAGACGGCTGCTTACCACATTGCTCTGTGACAAGGCAATAAAGAGAAACGTCCAAAATCAGAAAGACGTTTACGAACCGTGCGGTGTTATGCTATAGAAACATTGCATAAGCTCCGCGACAGGATATGTCTTGGGTGAAAAACAGGATCGGTGCTGAAAGAAACGATTGATACTCGACTCTGCGGTCTACAGATTGTGTGAACCATAGAACCCGAAGACGTTCCACACGTAATTTGCAAGTTTCGAGACGGCATCCAAAAATATTGTAACGATTGTTGAAATTATATAACCGCTTCTGTTGAAGCATCTCACTGCCCATTGCGTGCGTTGTTGGAAGTGTGAGCCAATTTGGTAGTACCAAGAAATGAAATCTGGATTGAAGATCTCTCCAAGAAGGGGTCGTTCTGCGCTGGCACGGCGGTATGAAAAATACGTAAACGGTAGTTTCCAGGCGTGCATAAGATAGTAAACACGAAAAAGGGTATAGTAGAATTAGAACAACAGAGCAGACAACGTCCTCTATAGGCAGCCGGACAAACTTGTTTCCCTTCACTGATAATCTTCTACTTCGTATACGTCTCCGTCCGAGTTAGAGCCCTATTTGGTTGAGTATTCTAAGCGAAACTTTTTTAACTGACGACACGGTCTAGAAGCTTCTGTCAGAACGGGAGCGCTGACGCAAGTGTAGCTTACAGCCACACATGCACAAAAACCAGGGGCTTGATGATTCTACATAAAGCAGAATATGTCATGCCAAATGCCAATCAGATTTTTATGACGCCCAAAACCTCGACTCGTTTTGAGGTTTCCTCTCTCAAAAACTACAAGCAAACAATCTCATTTCTGGCATTCTATAGTCTGTGCAAATGTACAATGACTCACTCTCCGGGCCCAAAACGCTTGAAAATGGCGTGTTTTCAAAATGGCGCGCCAATTGTTTGCTCTCTCTGCCTAAACCTTTGACAGGCACAATTTATGAAATTGTGCCTAAAATTCTCATCTAAATAGAGAACACTGTGTAACCCTTTTGAACCTAAGACGTTATCACTACCATAGTAGCGTTAAGGTAAGATCTTTATTGGTCAACGGGAAAACAATTGGTTGTCTGTTCGCCATGGGTCTACTTTGCTTAACGCTGTTACAGTAGCGTTAAGCAAAGTTTTGAACTAATTGGCTCTTACTTGACTTAATAAATGCTGAATCCAGCTACAATAGTGGTTGTGGACCCTTCTGAGAACCGTAGAAAGCGTCATTTGAGGTGCACACCCGTGATTCTGTACTTTGCACACACGCGCAATGCTGGCTACGTCGGCATGATAGTCTCCCAAACTTGAAGTGAACGGCCATACTACATGGACATTGTTTCCATTCCATTGAATTCAGATGCACATTTGTTCAAATGAATGATATCACACCAGCGCAGCATGTATCTGACACTATTGCACAGTTCGAAAACCATTCAAATGACGTAGAGTGCAACTTTGATCAAGCAGGACAACTCAACTTGAACATGAGAGATGACGAAAATTTTGTTATTACAGCTCTTGGATCCACTGAAGAACAAACCGTGTATGAAACCACACCGCATTGCGCAAATTGGCGCAAACGAAGTGGATTGTATTTGCCAAAGTCACAACTCATTCATTGTGCATATGCTCATAAGAAGGAAGTGGGTCTCTTTGGGTTATTTTTAAATTGCTCCTTTCTCGAATGTGCTCGAGAATGGACAAGTAAGGAACACTTGAGAAAAGGAGAGAGACAAAGACCTCTCAGAATGGATGAATTACTAGCATACATTGCTTTAGAACTGGCAAAATTATTATACGAACTTAATCACATTCGTGATTATTGGTGCTCAGCAGATTTGTTGGGCATTCAGTTCTTCAAAAAGACGATGGAAAGAAATACGTTTATGAGTATTAGAGCCGCAGTGCGCTTATATCCGAGTTATGAACCAGATAGTGCTGTTTCAGACCCTTTGTGGCACAGTCGCCAGCTTCTGGAACACTTTGCTAGAAATTCCGCTACAATGGTGGCCCCGGTTGGCGTGAGCTCAGTTGATGAAAACGCATTTTGCTGTAAGGTTTCAGCATCGGCGAGGTCCTATATGAAGTCAAAGCCAGTCAAATTCGGTATCCGTTTCTATGCAGCTTTTGGATGGTCACACGCGTATCTACATAGCATGCAGGATAACGAATCCGGGAATAGGACAGGTCAGTAGCCTGTGCAGTGATACACATATTTGTTTCGAAATCTTCGTGGGGGTGTGGATCGAAAGCTAGATGGATCACTTGTAGCGAAATCTTGTTCATCAGCTTTATGTTGCGCTCAAATGTCACACCAAACCCATTTGCATCCTTCACCTGATCGTGGGCGTCTTATGGTTATGGATAGCTTCTACACGCGCCATGTTCTGGCACGGCAGTTTTCGCAGCTTAGCGACGAAGAATGTAGAGTTCTTGGGACTGTGAGGTTTACGAACAATGATGATTTGAATAGCCTTGCTCTCAGAGAGGCAACTGAAAGTCTGACAAACGCATATCGCGGTGAATGGCGGCTGGTTCAAGTATATCACAAAGAAATGAACACAAGCAATGTGGCGGCAGTAGCAGACAAAACTGGCTTTGTAGTTTTCAAAGACCGTTCCATCGTGTCGTTCTACACAAATGACTTAGCGGACACCCCAAGACTACGCATCCATAACAATCATTAGAACGCTAATGCATTTTTCCAGGGGCTTATGCCGTTGGAACGTTGAATTGGAAACCAGTCAGTGAGTTGCACGACATTGAACGTGCCCGCTATCATCGTGGCGTAAAATCTTTTTATGATCGCGGTTGATAGCTTTGATCAATCTTAATCCACCTCCGCCACTACATTAAAAGAAAAGCGTGTTTCCATGAGTCTTTTAACCTTTATCCTTGATGCAAGCATCATTAATGCTCATGCGTTGCTGAATGCTATCACAGAGCATGGGAAAAGCCTTGTCAATGTTAGTGGCATGAAGCAACGAATTATACAACAACTAACATCAGATTCTATCGATTATCACCAAAAGCGAGCTTTACTGCGCTCTGTTTCACGTTCTGGACCTGGTGTGTTTGTATTTCAGACGATCCCAGTAGGCCGACAGCCTTACATACTGCTAGAGACAGAAGGATAACGTAGCGTCAGGTGCATATTATGCAAATGCCTCTCAAAGAAAGAAAAGGGTGCGTACACTACCTATTCCTGTACGGAATGTAAACGAAATTTCCGCACGAACGTCTTTGCCTTCTACCATCGGAGAGCTCTGTTTCGAAGGACCCGCCCAGATATATGCATTGCAATCGTAACTGCCAAAGAGATACTCACATACAGAAATAATGGCAATAGGCAGAACAAAGTAACCACCTCCATAAGGACCGTCAAAGCGTTGCACAAAGAATAAACTTAGTGTTCCTTGTATCTGAAGTGTAATGCCCTTAGAGAGGGATTCTTGGTAATTGGTTGATTTCCCAAATGTTTCGGTAATGTAGTCATTGCATGAACTACGACCACTAATAGTGGATTTGACACGTGGGACACGGAAGAGTCAATTGGCGGTTGGCCACAGTAGTGGGCATGAACCACCAAAGTGGAGTACTTTAGTTAACTCTATTTATTATTTTTACACCCATTTCTGGGATGCTTAGTACTTAGTGCGCTGGCGGATTGCCGTCGCACCAGTAGAAATTCCCCAATAAGGGACCCCAACCTGGGGAATTGGCTCTAGACCTCACTGCCTTCCCGTGTTCTCTACTCCTCTTTATAGGTAAGCACCGTCGCATACGGGAAGTCTAAGCCCCTTGCATATCTAAAGGACCCGAGTATTCGGACTTTTATTCCAGCGTTCTTGGTGTTCGCCTTGTATAAGGTTTATTTGCCAGCACTGCCGTTAGTCTTCTTCACGACACTCGTGACTCAGCTCGCCCTTATTTTTCCCCGTATAGGGTGGCCTTCCCGCTACCCACGGCTCGTGTTCATGCGTGCCACTAACGTGGAACCCTCACCTCTCTATAGGACAACCACCCTCATACACCGCTCCTGCGGATACCTGATTCTTGCCTCAACCTCCCTGCGCAAGTCGCGACGGGTGGCCTCGGTCTTACAACCTGACACAGTCGTGCCACTTCTGGGAGGGATTTACACAACTGGGCTCACCTCTAACGAGGAAAGATCCCGAACTTCTTTCGGTGCACCCCCGCTTCCGGGCATTGCACTACAGTATCCCATACATGCTCTATTCTTATCTGGCCAAATAGGTCAAATTCCCTCCAAAGAGCATCGAGGCACTTGCACCTGATTTCCTTTTCTAAGAACTCCATGTCGCGCGTGCGTGAATGCTCTGTACGCCGCCTTGCGAGCCTGGTTGTTTCTGGAACTGATCAGGCCTAATCCAGGATATCCTTCGGATATATTCTCTACGACGGTTGTTCCAATGTTAATCCAGTAACATGGCGCTCCGCCACATTTTGGACACGCAACATCTTCATTGTGTTTGGTTATCGCAGGAACAAACGTATTTAGTGCAATGTTATTGACCTTTTGGTCTGATTTTTGTTTTTTGGGGTCAACAACTGCACCTTGCTGCTCGTCACTGTTGCTCATTGTTGCATTCTGTTAGATGCTTCTAATTGCAATCAAAGAGCTTTGCAGATGTACACACTGCTCTCGAAGTGTAGCAGAGATACGAGCACCTTTATCTTATGTCTTTGCCAGGGTTTGCATATCAACGGCCACGACAGAACGTGTGTGTTACGTTACAGCCATGGCTGACTATCATTTTTGTCGCAAAAATGCTAAGCTGCGTGCAATACGGTGCGATTTCCACGACTGCGAAGCTAAGGCGGGGTGGGTCCCACAATCGTGGTAGTGCGACTGTCATTAGTAGGGGTGCTGTGGCGCCAATACAGCGGACGCAGAAGGGCGCACCGTCTTTTTCGCTGCAGCAATTCAAAGCTAGCAGTAGTATAGAGAGTGTGGTGAAACATCTCAGCTCTTTTAGTGTCCAAGATCAGCGACGGGGGTTGTGCAAGCACGACCTGTCAAGAACACATAGGCGGTGTATATGCGGCTGCCCATGTAACAGAGGTTGCAAATATGTAGTATATGCACTCAAGTACCATTGTATGTGGTTCTATTGTGGTTGTATTAATCCGAAATTGGCGGGGTCAAAGCGGTAAAGCCGGAGTCTTGGTGGTGTGGCAATGGTGAGGGTGCGTTGAGGGAAAGGGTTGCATGGCAACGGTGGTGCTGGAGTATGGTTGAGGTACATCACAGCATACTGGGCTGATCTCAAGTCAGACTATCATAGAATGCATTGGAGGCAAATTGATTGAGAGAAGCGTTGTATTCCAATTGGTATATTGATATTCTCTGCGATAGTAGCGATAAGACCTTTTAGATTCAAAATGGTCAAGGTTCCTTGCAGGACAATTCTGTGCTTGGAGAGGTGTGTTATCGCTTTCTCCGAACATCTCACCCCACAATATCCACCGTTACTACGCCACTAGCGCCTCTCTTCCTCCCCCTCATCTCATTTCTCTAACGTCTCATTTTAGAATCGCTGCCGCCGCGACGCCACTTCATCGCGTTTTCCGAACCCTTTATTACATGATCTTAGTGGCTTCTACGCCGCCACTGCTTCTACGATACCCTATCTACTTCCGCAGCACCTCGCCCAACAATTGTTACTACTCGAACATTGCCGATAACCCACCACATACCACAGATCCTACCACTCCACCACAGCAACACGTACCAAAATCTCTCCTCACATGTGCCACGCAGACGCTTTCCAAACGTCCCCCTCTATCCATCAACCGTGCCCTGTACCCGCTGGCTCTTCTTCTCTTCTCCCGATCCCCGCAGCACAATCTCAAGACAGTCCAGAAAACTAACACCACCAAACCCCGTCGTAGCTGTAATCGTGGTCTTCTGTGGGCATACTAATTGGTTCTGCAGCTCAATGCGCGTTGTCGAATGGCTCATTTATTTCTCCCGAAGAGACAGCACATATTTTTTTACTTATGTTACATGTTTCGACGCTTCGAATTCCCATAGAAACCACGCAGTCTCTTGCTCGTTCTCGTGTAGCCCCAATTGGAAGTTGAAATTATTTGAGGACTAAACGGTTCTGTTGATTGCAATCTATAGAAGAAATATTTGCACTTTGAGGAGTGCATTCAAGGTTCAACACTCAAGGATCTTGATCTCCATTTGCGCTCAAGCAGAACTCCGTGTACCCTCAAAATAGACAACTCCGGCACAAAAAGTAGCAATTGTTTTGGGTTTCTATGTGGCGCGGATTGCAAATGGAATGTGACCGCTTTCAAAATATTTCAGTTAGTTTTTAAATTGAATGCACAGTGTATGGCGAGCACTCAAACTGCGTACAGCACTCGCGCTCCTTAGACTTAAATTTGGACAACTTAAATCTAGGCCAAAAACGGAGCCTCGGAGACATCCGGATGGCATCCGTTTACCTTCGGGACGTCAGCCAAAACAGCCAGGCGGGCTCCAATGCACGCCTATCATTCAGAAAGTTTATTGGAAGGCAATGATCTACCGGAGGTGTTGGTATGTGTGCATCAAGATTCAAAGGAGAGTCCCCAGCGTTCAACGCATGTACGTCCCTCTTGAGTTACATCATTCAAGAACTTAGAGCCGTGTCTATTATTGCCGGAGAAACATGATGCATCCACTTGCAGATTCCATTACAAATCGTGTATGATACGAGGTTGTACTACTCTCTTCTACCACTTTGTGCTGATGCTGGACCGAACTTCTGAAGACTTTGATGTTGAGATGCTTCACTGGTCGATAGTTCTGGGAGTGTGGATTGATTGCTACACTCTCAAAACATCGCGACAACCTTTCCCAATGCTGCCATACTAATCGACCATTCGCTTAAGACTGGTCTCCAATATGGATGGAAAGGAGTTTCAAGCGAGAATTGAGTGCTCACGACCGACTATAGTTATAGAACGGGTTGAAGTTCTTCCGAATATAGAGTGGCGACTCGCACCATATGCCTGGATGCAAATCCATTTGATATTGGTTAGGAGCAGGTGCATCCCTCTTTGAAGTTACTTTGTGCGATTAATTTCCCTTGAGAAACTGGTTTCAGACATCATTACACCTCTTACCCAGATTGCCAAGCAATTAAATTTCGGGATGTAAACATAACCGAGAACACTGTGACCGTGTTTGATAATTGATGCTAAAACTAGAAGAGATTACCATCCTGGGGATAAGACGGTTGCCTGTAGGTAAGTTGCCTCACCCTTGCACGTACAACATTTGACGAAAATGACATCCAGAAACATTTCAGTAAATAGGATATGTATTCCGTGCAGAGTGTTGGTCGCGAAACGTGTAGAATGTTCTGGCACTGCTGGCACACACATTTAGAGTGTTCTAGCAGCTCCTAGAGCATTGTTCGCTTCGCTTGCCGAGCCATGCTACTGTATTTAAGTGACTCTGGCGCCAGAAGGCAGAGTTTTATTGGTTAGTGTGCAGCTACAGAGGCTGCTAGAAGTCAATGGAGTAACCTAGACGCACAAATGAGTCAGTAGAATGTATTAATGGCTCCCTACGTTGTTTCAAGTGCTTTTAGACGCTATAAAAGGGCACATTGACGCCCAAACTTCGGTCCATACTCAGCTCAACATCACACTCATACACAAACCTCACACCCCAAACCTTTTCCACTCTTTCAATCAACCATTCAACTATCATCTGGATCTAACGAGGCATTTGGCGCTAGGAACATATTTGAAGTTGAGTAATGCCGTCGTTAAGACCGTTTAAAGGGCTTCAAGCGTGGAAGAGAAACTGGAAGTGTGTACCAAAAGTGCTTCTGCTGTCTGTGAGCCCCACCGGAGCTTTCCTCGGAGAACGGTGTCAGTCGAAAGACCTGGCGACTTCCGGACGGAAGTCGTAGACCGCAAGCTGTCAGCAGACGATGCGTCTTGCAATCTTTTCTGCAAAGGACCATATTCGGTACGGACTTAGAGCATATCCCACTGTTAGTAGCTCTGCTTTGGAGGCCCTGTGAAGATTGTACACGCCTGCTCCTGGTTAGGGCAGATGTAGATACGCTGCAGAAATCGCTATACATCTGGAGTGTCTAACCAGAGAATAGGAGTCTGAGCCACGTGGTCATTGACTTAAGTCTTTGGTCGCACGCCGTTTCAAGAAGTTTTAAAGAAATTTTCTGAGATTGAGAGTCTTGCCATCCCTTTTTTTTCGTATTTGCTAACAGGTTGAGTCCGTTTGGTTCTTGCATTTCTATTCTTCCGTGCTTTCTATATATTATTTTCATCTCTACGGGCCATTCAGCTACGAGGACACCCTTTTCAGCCCACTTTATTGCTAATTTTGGCCCTCCTGCGTCACTGTTTTGTGATGGCGCCCACATAGAGCTTCTGAAGAAGAGCGGCAAAAATTCCAAGACAAGATGTCGATATTTGTCAAACGTGAGGACTTTTTTTTGAACTCTGTTGGACATTCTTGCCTTTCTCAAATCCAATATCTCCGCCAACACATGGTATATAAGAACATTCAACCGCATATTATAATGCCTAAATATTGAGTTCGTGCACTTCGAACATCCTGTCCCTTGACACAAGACGCGCATCGGCATATGCAGGTTCTTGTAATATATAAGAACAAATAGCGGGTTTCTCGTTACAGGAAAGAGTACTACTCTTTCCAGTACCGGGAGCATCTGCGCTGTAGTACCATTAAAGCAACGCAGAGCTCAACGAAAAAATGCTTCTCTTCAAAGTCATTTCTGCCCTCATCAAGTTGTTTGATGCCGTTAATTTTTCTGATATACCACAAATCCGAGTTCATCTGTTGACAGAAAGACGAACGCAGTATCCTAGCGCAACAACCAGGTAAAATGTTTACTTGAATTTTGTTCAAGTGCAAATCGCCCAATCATAGAAAACTACTCGGAAGCTGTTTAACTGCAACCACTAATGCTGCATCTTGATCAACTACCACCATCCCTGGTGACAGTTGCATCACCGAAACAAACTTCACTAGCATCAAAGTAAATGTTTACCTGGTATCTGAGGGCGCAAATCCTATGCGGAAAGTTCATACGTGTCCAGAAGGCGTACTACCATTGCTTGTTATTAAAGGATTGCTTAATCTATTTGCAATCTTATTATAGTCTATTGAGGTCCCGGAAAGTACCAAATAGCGTTCGTAGTCCATTATCCACTCCTATAACATGCAAGCTGTGGAGTTCATTGTGTTAAGTCCTGTTGATGAGAAGAACAACCTATGTTGTGGATTGTCGTCCTGTGACCTGGACAACGCATGAAAAAGACGAAGGAATTCCTCATTTACTGGGCTGGTTTTCTGTTTTATATACTTCAATCGTTGTCTCAACGTTTGTGTGTCAATGGTAAGTTGATACCTTTCTGGCAGGAACGGTTTAACGTCACTGTATCTCATACGTTATATATTGTGCGTCTGATTTGCCTTCTGAAAAGGTTCAAAATGCAACTAAGGTCATACACATGTTTCCTCGATCTCTTGCCAGTAGTAGGACCTTTCCACATTATTTGTTTATCTCCATCTCCAATTCGTAGTCGAGTGGCGTTTTTTGGCACTTAACCGGTCAATCGCTACTGAGTTCCTAACAATCACCTTCTTCACTTCGTCAGCCTTTGCGCATCTCAACATAGCACGCTTTAGAACTCTCCTTGAATGTTCTAAAACGTGTTATTCTTTTTCGTCTGATTCATGCTGTGCAGAGTTTCTGACGCAAATTTTATAGCCAAATCCCTCGCTTGTGAACTTTATTTGCTTCATCACATCCTGACCAGGAGCATTTTAGTGCAAAGCATCAAAAAAAGTGGTTATGGCAGCGAGCATCTCATCATGCTCAGATAAGTTCTCCGTTATGTTCTTATCTGTAGTACCAACCTGTATATGCGTTCCTGGTCCAGGATGTCCTCACCGACAACCTGTTCAAGCCCAGAGACGATACATGCTTTGCAACCGGAAATCTGTGGAGCATTTCCATGCTCAGAATACATGCGTACACCATCCCCGTGCTCATCATCCATGTGTAGATCGTCTTCCTGGCAACAATTTAGGGTTATACCATCTTGTTGCTCATCATTTATGGTTAGACCAGCTTTCTGCCCCATAATTTAATCTTCGAGTGTTTTACTATCAATCTCAGTTTGAGTGTCGCAACCATGTAACCGCGCTCTGCGAGACCTCACGTACTCAGCTCCCGCAGTAAGCTTTTTCGTCAAATTTAAACATGTTCTCGTTCTCTCCCACTGAGTTAAGAAATAGTTCGTTCTTCCAAAAATCTGATTTTGGCTTACTCTAAGTCCATTCTCCCATTTTCAATCAAACGTGGAAGTAAATAGTGTTCTGGCGTCACTCTGCATGGGTAGAATACCGCAAGAACCCTTCACAATTTCCAAGCACTCACTCTTAGATTCAAAACATAGAAATTACTTCATTTCAGATTTGATGCTACGAGAGTTTTGGAAGCGTATGGAGCTATAAAAGGTTTCAACTAGTTTGATTCGCTCATTTCTCAGGATAAATGCCATTTCATGGCTATGATTGAGCGTGAAGTTCAACTCTCAAGTCTTCTTGTCTCCTCTCAACTGTGCCGTGAAGGCGGGCAAGGGTCAATGTAATTCTTGCATCTCATCAGTAGCGAAAGGTAGCCCTTCTGTCGGTTATAAGCATAATTCTGGTAGTAGTGCAGTCCGTACCGGCTCCCCTCGCTCGCAACATCATACATCATCCTAGAAAAGTTCTCTATGTTTCCCTTTCCATCAAAATTTTTTGCCATTCTCACAATAGACAGCCTTTCTTCCTCCATATCCACCTGTTTTGCATTCCTGGAATCGAATGGCTCCGTCTTGATGAAGCTGATATCGTGCTGCACCCCGAAACTACAGAATGCCATGAATTATTCATAAGTCCATCCTCAACCACTGCAAAATATCTGGGAAGAGTAAGCCTCGGTTTTTTCACACTCTCCAAATCTCTTGCACAACTTCTTCCACAATACCTGCAGAATCCTTGAAACGTACTCGCTTTTTTTTCATCGTATACGTAGTGGTTCCATTCTTCTACAACAGAATTGCAATAGGTGGTATACGTAGTTGTTGTTCTCCTGACATTTTCCCGTTTCCAATGGATGAAGAGGTCTATTTAGAAGTACAGTTCGGACTCGGCGACTTTTGTAAATACGTGCTCTACCAAAGAGAATATATTCGTCGACATTGACTTCTGTTGATGGCCTAATCTCTTATCCCAACGTTGAGCCAAAGATATTGCGCATTCTTGTATTTCAATAGCCACGAGAGGGGACTCAATCGAGTCCGTTTTCGTATACAGCAGAGTGCGGTCACAGTTGAACAGGTGTCCTCAACAGTGGGATAGTAAAGTATTGCTAAGAACAGTCATTTATGAAAGAAATGGGACATGAAAGGCCACAAATGTACTCAACGCTATATAGAACTCAATCATTATCCACGAATTTAGTGTTCTTGAAATTTTGAGTAGTTGTGGCTGTCCTTCCTCAACGTATATAGAGCCGATTAACTTCAACCCACTGTTTGAATTGAACCCCAATATGACGCCACAAGTCGAAACAAGACAACCATCCTATATTCCAAACGACCAGTCCTCCAAACTTGGTTGATTTGCGCATTCTTCTTACTTCACGAATGCGCTTAAAACGTCTACAACATCGTCAAAGTATTCTGACTCAACACCCTTAAGGTTCAGTGTCCTTCTGTTGCTCTCTTAATGACTGACCAGTTGCGCAGAAAACTACGCCTGCGTCGTGATGAGGTTACTGTTGTTTGGAGTTAGACTGAACGCTGTAAGAGCTAGCAAACGGTGCAAGGCTTGTTGGTCGATAGAGGGAATTGTTTTGTCGGTCGCTGAGGTTCGCGTAGGTGGAAAGGAGGGCACACCTCTTGAGCAACTTCTGTGATGCTCTTCGAGGTTGCTCTCAGCTTGGGAGCTGAAAGCGTTTATTTGTAGTTCCCAAAGATGGAGCTATGGTAGTCGTAGCAGCAACAAGTGCGAACGCAAGAAGTTGAGAAAAAACGCACATGCATACGATTCCGCTTTATACAGCAAAACGCAAACGGTGTCCCACGGAAGGTATCGAAATGTAAAAGCATAGTCATGCTCTCCTTGCGCATATGCGTGACAAAGCGGCACGCATTATTCCAGCACATGCAGAATAGGACCGGTATAGCAATGCGCGACAGACATGGGTCGGTCGATACAACAGCGCCCCGTGAGTTATGATGTGAAAGCATCAATAAATCACTTAGAGATTGACGAAGCGATGGAGCGCTGACGATGAGTCCCGGTTCTCTCCAACTCCTCCATGTATTCAGTCATAAGCGTAGGAACGTCTTCGCGAAGTCGAGCAAGGGTCACCCAGTCCGTTTCCTCATCAGAAAATCCACGCCATCTCACGAGTAACTCTATATTCCCCTGTCGCCGTTTGATGTCCACGAACCGATCGATGACCAGAGGTTCATTTTTTTGGTAAGCAAGATACTCTTGGAGTTCTTCAGTGACCTCAAAACTCCTGTTTCGAAAGAATTTTAACCTTTTACCGTGAATCTCCTCCTTTCGACCGTTCAATAGAGACTCGATCTGGAAAATGTACTCGGATCGACATTCGAGAACGCGATACGGTCCGACCCATTTCAGTGACGGTTTGTTGATTCGCTCACGCTGTAGTACGCCTCGAAGAACGAAATCTCCTTCTGTAAAATTGATCGGACGAACGTTTGTTCTCCTGTTGTGGCTAGCAACGGCTTGCTGCCGCTTCTTCGTTGAACGCTCAGCCACATCCTTATGC
Organism: Gracilariopsis chorda; assembly: GCA_003194525.1. Lineage (NCBI taxonomy): Eukaryota > Rhodophyta > Florideophyceae > Gracilariales > Gracilariaceae > Gracilariopsis > Gracilariopsis chorda. The sequence goes on from NBIV01000094.1 coordinate 27,436, forward strand.
ATTCTGTCGAGGGCCGATTGTAGTTGTTCAATCCGATCCAACTGTGCCTTGCGAATATTTTCAAGCTTCGGAACCTGAACCTTTCCACCCACTTTCCTAGTGATAGCAGTGAGCGGCGAGTCTTGCTTATGACCAGTGAAAACTGTCAAGGGACAACGCTTTCCAAGGCGATCAAGAATAGCATTGTTCAAAGCAGATTTAACCACCGGCAATACACTAGGCCAACAGCTATGGGGAAGCTGATATTCGGAAAGAAGAGCACGACATACGCGCAAAAGTTCCCTGCAAACTACTTCAACAGTGCCATTTGACCAGGGGCAGTATGCCAACGTAAAATGGTGAGATGACTTTGTCCTTCCTTTGAGGACACGAACGACTTCGTTCTGAAAGTGAGAGCCACGGTCAGACACCCACTGGTTGGCTACACCAAACGCGGCAAACCACTTAATTAAAATGTTCGCAGTGGCCTCAGCAGTTGTCTCGGTTGTAAGTGTGAGCCAAACGTATCCACTGTGGTCATCTTTGATAACTAGTACGTAGAGAAAGCCGTCTTTCCCACGGGACATGTAGCAGAAGTCGAAATGAATTAATTCGTTGGGTTGATCGGAGTGGAGAACGTGGCCTAGTGGACGCGGAATGATCTTTCCAGACGCTGTGCAAAGGCAGTGGAGGCACGTATTCACGAAATCCTTAACATTTTCGTCTAAGTCCTTCCAGGAGAAGTGTGCTTTGATCGTAGCCAGGGTTACGTTCGAACTTCGATGTCCTCCATGACCTGTATGGGCCACGATGACGATTCGCAGCTTAAGAAGCTCGTCGTCCGAGGGAATCCACAAAACATCGCTATCAGTCCTGTAGCCATCAGGAGACTTCTTGAAGGTCTTTGGTGGTTTATCCTTCGACTGTCTCTGCGATTTCTTGATGTCCTCAAGATCTGGCCCGTTTAATTTTGCATCCACTCCAGGATTGATTGGGGCCACCATCAGGGACTTGGCACGTATCAATTTAGTGCATCTGATTGTTCGTTTTGGGTTTACAGCCCATCGCGTTAGCATGTCTGCCCAAACGTTGCGCTCTCCTGAGAGATGTTCGATAACATATCGAAAGGCACTGAGCTTGATAGCCCAGCGCATGAGCTTGCTTGCGGTGTGTCTCGATATACCTGGGTTTCTACCATACGGATCGTACAAATAGACAAGGTTGGAGTGGTCAGTAAAGATGTTCACTTCATGACCCATGACCAAGTAGTCCAGGCAACACATTGCTTCCACGATCGCGTAGCCTTCCTTTTCTGGAACAGACCAATTGGCTGCAGATCCGGAGAAAGCGCCGGAGAGGAAACAGAGTGGTTCATGATGTTGCTCTTCGATCATCTTGTTCCTCTGTTTGAGGGGTACCTGGGTGAGTTCTGCTCCCCAATGAGTGTCAGACGCGTCGCTTAAGAGGCACATGTAACAATTGGACTTCGGATGCGCGAGTTTGACAGAGGCAGCTAGTTGTGCTTTGATGTCGGTGAAAGCTGAATCATGTTTCGCGCCCCATGAGGTGCCGAGCGAGAGATTGCGCAAAGCTTTCTTTGTTCGCTCACCAACCTTCGCGTAGAATTGCTCAAGAAGCTTTTGAATTGGTGCTATTCGTTTGGCGTAGACTGGGATTGAATTGCGCATCCAATTTGTGGCGCAGACGAATTGTTGAAGCTCACTTGCCATGGTGGGAGTCTTCATTGACACTAGGGATTCAAAATGCCGTGGGTGGTACTGTACTTCTTCGGCAGATATAATGCGGCCACAGAACCGCGCTTCCTGTGCGAAGAATGTTGACTTTTGGGCGTGCACCTTGAGCCCAATTTCGTTGCAAACGGAGAGGAAAGATTCAATGTTGATCAGCAGTTCTTCTTCGTCTGTAGCGTAAAAGAGGAAATCGTCTATCCACTGCAGCATCTTTTCGACGTGTCCGTCGAATTTGTGAGAGAGCACTGCGTGGAAGTGATTGCCGGAATCGCTGCCTCCTTGAAGAAGCCGTTTAGAGGAATAAACCCCAAGGGGAGTTTGAATTGACATAATTTCCTGGGATTCCGGTGAAAGTGGTATCTGCCAGTATCCGTGGGCGAGGTCCACGTTTGCAAAGCAGGTGCTGCCGGCTGTGTCTTGGAACTTTGATTCCAGGTGTGGCATTGCCGATTGAAGCGGTATTGTCCTCGCATTGGGTCCACGCAGATCTACAGTGAATCGTAGTTTGGTAGATCCTGGCTTCGGGACGGCTAGAGCTGGTGACGCCCAACGTGCGGAAGGGTTCTTGTAGATTGCGCCTACGGTCTCCAGTTCTCGAGTCCTTTGCACAATAAAATCTCTTTGCTGAGGCGCATATCGACGCTGTGGGGAGCGGTATGGCTTCGAATTTTCGACAGGCGTGATGGTTAACGGTGGTACTTCGACCGGTGGGTCGTTTCCAAGCTTAATTCGAAAGATATCTCTGTACTGCTCGAGAATGTTGGAGAGTTTCGAACGGCCTTTGTCCGAGATACCATTGCCCTTTGCCTCAGTAAGAATCTTAGCGAAGGCTTGGTTGATGGATTCTATGGAATCCGTCCCGATGCCGGCGGCAAGGCCCTCGGGAAGCTGTATGGGATCGTTGTCAGCCACCATGTAGCTGAGACCCTCGTACTTCGCAGAGGCGAACTTCGCTTCGGGTATGCCCAGTTCGTCTATGTGCTTGTCGTGAATGGAGTCACGTACACGAAGGAGGTGATCTCTGAGGTTGAATCCGATGGCATGCAGAAATGGGCGCCCCAGGAGAATCTCGTCCATAGTTTGATCCACGATATAGAACTCAATACCTCTAACACGCACGGGAATATTCGATCCAGGCAGATATATTGTAGCTGTGAGCACCACTGATCGAGATGCAGAGAAATTGGTGCCGCTATCGGCCTTGAACGCACCTGCCAGGGGTATAGGTGGATTAAAAGTCTTTGCACTAATGTCTGGCATGACGGTCTTCACCTTGTCGAAGATTGAAGAGTCAATTGCGCTAAAGTCTGATCCAGAATCCCCAAGGACGATATCAAACACTGCATCTTCGAGGACTATGCGAAAAAGACCTTCATTTGCATCTGGTATCCTAACGTCTGAGAATGGTTTCACTTTAACAGACTTAGCTCTCTTCACTTTCTTGCTATTGTACAGTTTCTCAAATAGATCCTTTTTGAGTTCTGTTGGCGTTTTTGGGCAGTCCTTCAGGCGGTGGATACCGTCACAATTCTCGTTTAAGCAGGGTTCCGTCCATTCGAGAGCCTTTCGCTTGGCTCCAGTGTTTGCAGATTTTCTCATTTCAAAAGGAAGAGGGGTGACAGATTTATCAGAGCTTATGCCAGCTTCTCGAGGACGTCCACGATCACGATGTTGACGAGTTTTGCGAGGATTGAGACGCGCACGAGCCGTCTCCATGAGGGATATTTCGAGTGCGATATTGTCGACTTCATCCTTGAAGAGCTTGATGTTTGCAAGTTGGTCCTTCTTCCACCCCATGCGCAGCATTCTGATTCGTTCCTGTAGAAGATCTGGCTGAAATTTGTGAACGAGGCGGTCCATAAACTTCTTAGCCATATCAGTGTCCTGCAAGACTTCCGAGGCGTTGTTCTGATCCAACACTGTTATCACATTGATGATAAAGTTTGAAACCCCGCCTGCAGGGTCCGCTTTGTTCGGAACAAACGTAAGGGATCTCAGAGATGAATCGATACGCTCTGAAAGGTCTTTAGGCGCAGAACTCGAAGCAGATTCGAACCAAGCTTGGAAATTCTCTACAGTTGCTGCTTCCACTGTTGAAATTCCCGGTACATCTCCCATTATGCACAGAGCGTGCAAAGTAGACGCTTCCATACAGTCTTTGATGGATGCGGGTGACAGCTTTGCCTCCTCACTTCGATCCTTATTCACGTCTTCAACCTTTGCGCAGTAGGCGGTATACGCGGTTTCAAACTTGATCAGAGAGGGTTGATCAACCGTCGTGAGAACCAGGGGCTGGATGAAAGACACAACACCATAATTCAAAGATGCCATGTTTGCAGTAGCTTCTTACTACGAGCAGACAAAACTACCCGGACTCTTTGAGCAAAGCGCTGTGTTGTTTGGAGTTAGACTGAACGCCGTAAGAGCTATCAAACGATGCAGGGCTTGTTGGTCGATAGAGGGAATTGTTTTTTCGGTCGCTGAGGTTCGCGTAGGTGGAAAGGAGGGCACACCTCTTGAGCAACTTCTGTGATGCTCTTCGAGGTTGCTCTCAGCCTGGGAGCTGGAAGCGTTTATTTGTAGTTCCCAAAGATGGAGCTATGGTAGTCGTAGCAGCAACAAGTGCGAACGCAAGAAGTTGAGAAAAAACGCACATACATACGATTCCGCTTTATACAGCAAAACGCAAACGGGGTCCGACGGAATGTATCGAAATCTAAAAGCATAGTCATGCTCTCCTTGCGCATATGCGTGACAAAGCGGCACGCATTATTCCACCACATGCACAATAGAACCGGTATAGCAATGCGCGACAGACATGGGTCGGTCGATACAACAGTTACTTCAAATATAATGTTTTGCAACTCATCCGTCTTCCGCAGGGCAGATAGGCGTAGGTTTGTTGACTGATGCTCTTTAATACACAAAGGGTGGTCAATTTGAAATGCAGCACTCAAAGTCTACATGGTGCCTTTCACTCTACATTACCAATACACGCACAATTTTGAACCAAAGCATCAAAAAACCAAATAAACAGTTCTAAACAGTGAAGAGGAGAAAAATGTGGTCAAATTTCTGCGCAACTACGCCGAAAACGGACGACCGCTCATGCGATAAGAATCGATCGACGTACTTGCAATGCTTATCTTCAGCATGCCTCCGGACCGTCGTAAGAATCTACCCTTTCGTGAAGGACGTCCAGGACTAGCATCTTGCAGAGCATTCGAAGCTCGGCATAGTGATGTTATTGCATTTTGAACAGATCAAAAAGAAGATGCAGCGAGAAACTGCGCTACGAACGTGACTATTCTGTCCAAAAAGTTTTCCAAATTAGAAGCTCACGCCATCGGACACAACATTGATGCGAAGCGAATCATAAAAGCTGACGATAACAGAATTTCAGCGTGGAAAACTGTTGGGCGAGGAGGGCGGAAAGGATATAATACCAGATGTCATAAGCTTCTGACGTGTGCGGCTTCGTTTCAAAATCTCAATTGCATAACAATGCTCGCCGCAGTGCATTGAAATGGAGACAAGTGTAGACCATTCTTTGTATTTCAGGGCGCAGAACTTTACATACGCCGCTATCAGCATCGTTTCGACCCCATTCATCAGTATCTTGAGTCAGTAGTGGAGTATCATCCTCGTGGAGCTTTCGTGACTGCAAGAAAAGAGGTCCCCGTAGTAGATTCGAGAAACTTTCGTGATTGGGCTTCTGCATTGATCTATGGTACAAAAGATGTACGGGCCAGTGAACGAAAGCTTCTGTTGATCTACGATGGGTATCGGTCACATCTCCCGATCCCTGTTCTCGAAATGTTCCGAGAAGCTGGCATCATCGCTTTCGCACTCCTTTCTCACACCAGTGGTACGACCCAACCACTTGATGTTTTTGTCTTCTCTCCTTTCAAAACCAGATTCGGAATTTCGATAGAACAGTGCACCTAAGAAGGTCCAGCACAAGATGTTTACGATGAAGTCGATGTTTTTCGCGTTCTCACACGTGCTTATGAAGAAACGTTCACAGATATGAATGTTAAAGTGGGGTTTCTCAAAACAGGAGTCATTCTACTGGACGATTATTCGCTGTCCGCGCAAGCCAGACCACTTAGTCACGAAGAGCCGACAAAACTGGCATCCGTATATGAAATGATTAGAATTGTAGATGGTGAACGAGAAAGAACGCGAAAGACATATTGGAAGACGTTATGATTGACTCGAAAGGATTTCTGGATACAACGTATGGTGCGCTTGTCACAAGCGACGCTGCATTGGGTTTGTTGTGGCTGCAGCATGCAGCAAAGCAGCGTGCAAAAGAACATCAGGAAGAGAAAGACCCAGAGGCAGGTGCAAAGTTGGAATCTAAAAGACAGAAAAAGCGTGCTGCTCGTCAGGCCTTTGACCTACACTGGGCTCTTGTTCGATTGAAAAGTTATTTTGAACCAATACTTGCTTTACGGTCATTTCAAGAACGCGCAATGCGATCAAAACGCCGCTTTGACGGTGAGCACTTATCGCACGCAGCGCGGTTGAAACTGATTGATAATGGACATGTCTGATGGAGTTGCATGGATATACTGGGGTCTTAGTGTGATACAGCACGCATTTAAGAGTGAATTATATTGTTTGATGCCTCACATACGCAACGACTTGGCAAAAAGTGTCCAACTTTTGACCACTCGTTTTCACAAATTAGTTTTGTGTGTTTGAAGTCAGTAAATGAACGCCCTGCTTCTATAATACTGAGTCATACTTTACAGCGCTTCGTGACAATCGGAGGTAGTGAAGCTGACTTTAACGAGGTACTGACTGCTCGAAACGGCCTACAACAACCCCATCGCCTTCGGCAGGAACATTAAACTGTCCCAGTTTGAGGATACCACGCTGTACAAGGACGTGTCATTCCCCGGACTTAGGGAGTGTGCATGATTAGTATTGTAGCTAACGCATTATTTTGAGAGAATCTTCCTCAAAAAGATGTACTTGGTTGAATACGTGTGCTGCACCGGCGGCGGAAGGGCGGGGGAGTGTGAATCTACTTGTAGTGAAAATAGTAGAAACTCCGCCAATCACAAGCACGAGTCCACCCTTGATCAGCGAGTGAAGTGGCCGGGGGGACCGCTTCCTACGTGTGCCACGAAATGGTTGGAGACAACCAACCATAACTAGTGTCTATCGGACCTGTGTGCTGACCTCATATGAGGTCAGCGCAACGGCACGCAAAATTAAAAAAAAATTGAAATCTGATCCGCATGGCCCCAACTTTCAAATTTTGAACTTGAAACATGGCCAACAAGGTGGTCTTTGAACTATAAGATCTGTGTATGGGGCCATTGTGTACGAATGTTATTGACGATAGTGCTTGATGTGACAGCTACGACTGTTGGTGATGTGTTGTGGACATGTTTCAGCGCTGCCGGCGTAGAAGACATGATGAGAAGATCAAAGTGAAAAAGTTTTTGGAAAAGTTTAAAGGTTTTGATAAAGTTCTAGAGTCATTAAAATTGACCTCATATGAGGTCGCTGGTCAGATAGACACTAGGACGTCACCCCTTCATGGCATCCTTACACCTCTGCAACCAATCCAATAACAGAAAGTGATAGCAGTCCCCATTCTGCTCTATCCGTATACTTGTTTCAGCCGCTTTCACGTCACCTTCTTTCGCAGCTTCTCTTGGCATCGACTTTATCCCTGCGTTATAATCATCATCGCTTCGCCGTGTGCGCCGCACTGTCTTTTTTGCCACGTCCGCTTTGAATTGCCTCCTTTTTTGTTTCCGTTCTGGCCGTCCGGTACTCATCCATGCTTCGCGGTTCCGCTACAAATTGTATTTCTACCCACTTTCTAGACTTACTTCTTTCCCATTAAACTGCGCTTCGTATTTCAGACTGCATTGTAGCCATCTTCACTTTACTGAGGTCAATACGCACTGCTCTTTCGTCTGCTTTCTATTCATAGTTTTTGCACGGTCACGGTCTAAAACGCTCTTTTGCTATCTTTTTTTCTGTACCGCTTCGCAACTGCAATCTGTACTTCTTTCTTGTCTAATTTGGACGCATTGTTATTTCACTGCTCCGCTCTGCATCATCGTTTTGCTCGTTCAGTTTCCTACTACTTCGTGTTTCAATGCTTTGCTCTACTCCAACCTTGGGCATGGTTTCTACTCTTCTTCCCGTCACCAGTTCACTTCGACTTGCGCCGTTTTCGCAAGTCTATTCCACTTATCCTGGCTTCATTGCTTCCCTTCAAGCCGCCCATCCATCTGCGTTCTAGTCACCAGTCTTTCGTTATACTACTGGTAAACGCGGGCAGAACTGGCCGGAAACTACTTTATATTATTCGTTTAGGTGGTCACTTGTCGAGGATTGTAAGACATTTCTTAATCACTCAGGTTATCATTATTCGGGAAATGTTTCATTGAAGCCGTAGACGTTTTGAAATGGATCGGAACGAGCCTGCAGGTTCTTGAAAAGTTCTGCCGCCGAGCTAGCAGATTTCAATGAGATGGATTGTGGCTTCTGGATATCCCAATACTTTGTTCGTTTGGATTTAGATGATTCCGTCCACCATTCCCTACGCTGTTTGCTCTTTGTGAGACCATAGTTAGGGATGTTAATGTTTGTGAGGAGTTTGTCTTGAGCTCTACCTTTCCCAACCAGAATCACCTTCCGGCCCGCACTCAACTTTAGGAGGCTATCAGGTGTTTCTGCTCGTATTTTACCACGGGAAATAGCCTCAATAGCATTCTGCATAGTCATCTTGAAGCCATTACTGGCTATGGAACCCAGTGATGATGACAATCGATGCATTTTGTCATATAACGCTTTTCCGTCAGACCAAGAGAGGTACGTCTTGGCTTCGTCGTCAAATTCTTTTTCGATATTCATTTCATCGACGATTTCTCTTTCTGACTTAATTTCTATTGCGCTTCGGGTGCTAAGCGAAACAGATTCAGCATGATTTCTTGCAATGTTTTTGCCAAAGAAAATAAGGTATGCGTGTGACACTTTTTCGGTGTTATGTTTCCAGTATGGTTTGAAAAATAACTCTATAGAAATGTGCTGACCTAGGACATCGGCCAGGATAGGTAAAAAACTTCTGGGTGTATAACTGCACACCAGGCGATGTGGCGGTAGGAGAAACCTGAGACAGGATGCTGCAAGCAAGAACAGGTCACGGTACAAGGTGCAGAGGTGGCTTGAAGGTTAGGAAGCTTTGCAATATACAATGTACACCTCGAACTGCTCTGTAGCGGTTGCTGCGTTGTGTGTGAAGTCCCGTTAATTCCAGAGAATGTGACAGTAGATACCACACCTCGATCGGAAGGTTGTCTGTTTTGCACCAAATCCACTTCATATTCTGTCAATAAATATGTTTCTTCTCTTCGCCCCTTCGGTCTAAGCAGAGTGAGACCTGTCTCACTCTTCGTTCGCACCTCATTATCATTGATTACCCTCACCTTGTTGAATGTAAATGATAAACTATTTGACACAACACTTCAATTATTTCTCTGCTGAAAGAGAATAGGCGCTCTTGCTAGAACATCCCAAGACCAAGAGGTATCCTCCAGCTCCTATTCCCTTTTCCAGATCTTTACACGATTGAGAACTGACCCCACAACTACTTTGTACTTATCCTCACAGAGCGTTTGACAAAATTGCCTCTAACCTATTACTGTGCGTTCCCGAGAAAGGCAAAACCCACTTCATCATCTGTACTTGTAGTTCTGCAATGATGCATCTCGGACATGACACTGGCGGCTTGTTCTTAATGCAACAGAGTCGCTCTGTTACCAGTGTTATTTGTCGTACCCCACTTTGGGATATGATGTGAAATCTATGTAACACAAAGAGTTGTCCAGAGAGGCTTAGCTTGTAAATAAAATCTGGCAGATCTGACAATTCTTCAGCGATATCTTCTACATCATTAATAGTATCCAAACTGGGAGTCTGGCTCCCCAATGGCTGCAAAGGAGAGCTCAACGTTGTCCTTTCAGGCAGTTTAAAGTTTGATGACATGGCTGCTTCCGTAATAATATGATCTATAATACTACCTATTACAAATGCATTGTCCATGACTTGTATCATTTTCCAACGTCTACGAGAAACTGAAGTCTCCCCAAATTCTCATTTGCACGATCAAAGTTGTATCAAGCATCCTGGTTCTCCGGAGCTTCTCTCAATTTCTCGGCTCATGCTTAACGTCGTTCATGATCATTAAATGAGACGGGTAGGTTAGCCCTGTCTCTCTCCTTCTATGCGATCATTACGAAATCTATGAAGCTATATTACGGGGATGGACAAACTCTTCAGTTGCGATGTCTCTATACTCATTTCCGCTTTTACTTTGACGAGCATGTTCTCATCACAAAGCAAGACGGTCATTCCAGTTTTCATATTGAAAAACAGCAATGCCACCTTCAGAAACACTTCCAGAACGATTCTTCTCTGATGCGAGTTCGGTATTCAAAACGTAGTTATTTGCAGACATCCAGCGGGACTGATCTGTAAGATTATTGTCGTACCCATCAACAAATGTTCTTTGTGGAAGTTGTTTTGTGCTTGCGGCAAAGGATACAAAACCTGCAATGACGTAGGCACCACAACTGTGACAATCATGTTGTTTTTCAAACCCCAAAGTGTCTAGCATGTATTTCTGCTTCGCTATTGTCCATTCAATAGACTATCCCGGAAACGTGTGGTCTTAAGCTGCCTTCAAGAGTCTCAGTACGTAGTCAGGGCGTTTCAAACTGAAACTCTTACCAAAGAACACAGTTTTTGTATCCAACGTTTTGAGTTTACTGAAGGATCTCCTTCCCAATATCAATCCCCAGTGCCCTCCCCTTATATTTAGTGGTACGATCACAGTGTTTATCTCTAAATCATTCCCAAGCAATTAATACCGGAATGGCTGAACAAAAATTTCCAGATGTTCCAATTTGAATCCAGCTGAGCCGTGCTTGACGTAAAAACATCTGGACATTCCTATGATGTAAGCCCCGGTATTGCATGTGCAAATACCACTCCAGGTACCGGCTCTATGTCTGTGATACCAGCAGTAATGAGCACGTTACACATGTACTCACCCGATCGACAATTACGAATTAAAAAATTTGATTTTGAGAGGTTGCAGTCGCTGAACACAAGCGCCACAAAAAACTTATAAATAGAATGAAATCGATACTTCTGCGCTTCGTCGTCCTGCGGGATCTCCAAATGAGCATTTTCCTTCAAACCTCTAAAACGTCGCCAATCATTTTGATATCAGCCCGATGTAGCTTCTCTGTGATACTCAGTACCATTTCCAGTAAACTAATGGGTATAAAAAAAGTAACTGACAAGAAAATTCGAAAAACAGGAACGCTAAAGTGCAATTCAGGCGCGCAACGGGTGCAAAAAAACCAACGTACGGGCAAAGCAGTAATTCGTACAATGCGGGTGTTAAGGCGGCTTTTAATGGAACGATCAAGAGAAGATGAGTACAATCCAATTGCAACGGTAGCACTTAGTGTAGTTATCAAGCCAGGTTGACGATAAAGCAGAAAGAAAAGTGGCAAGTCGTAGAGCAGAGTGTTGAGGAATAAACTAGTACATAAAATGAAAACAGGCATTGCCAAATAGGTTGTCAAAGCGGAAATGAGTACAAAGTGTGCAAAAGGCGACCCAAAGCAGCGCAGACACGCTAAGATGACTAGATAGTGGGCCAGAATATGTCCCACATCAACGCAGCGAATTAGAACGCCACACTGACGATCGAAGGGATGGAAAGATATGGTTGCTGTGAAGCGGAGATGTAAGCGATGCGCTACGGGAATTTCGACGGTGCAAATTGGGCGAGATATCAGTACGGAGGTGTATGCAATTTCGATGCGGGACTGAACAAGCCGCGAATCTGGGAAGAAATCAGTGCAGAGCGGGAAAATTAAAATTAAAACTAAGTCGGAAGAAGCCAGTGAGTTGAGGGCATTTTTTGATTTTGCGACGCAATGCAATGTTTTATGGTGGAAGCAATGTTTGGTGCGAGCAGCCACGAAAAGCACGCTTTTTGCCAAGTTTGAATGTGAACTGTTATGAATTGGTGTTATTTGGTTGGTTACAGATGGGTAAGAACGAAGTGACGGGATGAACACCTACTTATGATTTGCTGTCCTGTACTCATGCCGTGGCACATGTTGGAAGCGGTCCCCGAGGTTACTGCACTCGCTGATCAAGGAGGAACTCGTGCTTGTGATTGGCGGAGCTTCTACCGCTTTTACTACGAGTAGATTCAGCCCCTCCTCGGAAGGGCTAAATGCCAGACAAACCCAATGGGACAAGTTGGCAGTAGTAGTTGGCATGTGTGGGCGCCATCACGAGACGGTGACGCAGGGGGCCAAAACGTTGTAATAATAAAAGCCAAAAGGGTGCTCTTCGTACCTAAAAGCCCCAAAACAAGTTGAAAACAGTGGGATCAAAAGAACTAAACCCACTCGATGAAATAAAACAACACTAGGGAGAGCAAGAGGCTCAATCCCCAAATAAAACTTCTTAACTTCTTTGTTGAAACGGCGTGCAACCCAAGAATTATGTCAAGGATCACTAAGGGTCAGACCCTCGGCTTCCGGTCAGACACTCCGGATGTGAAGTGGATTCTGCAGCCTACCTACCTCTGCACTAACCAGAAGCAAGCGCATACAATCCTTACAGGGCTTCCCGAGGAGAGCTACTAACAGCGGGATATGCTTTCACTCTATACCCAAGCTGGCCCTTTGCAGGAAAGGTTGCACGGCACGTCGCCTGCGGATAGCTTCCCGTCAAGTACTTCCGTCCGGAAATCACCAGGTCTTTCGACCGACACCGTTATCCGAGCAAAGCTCCGGTGGGGCTCACAGACGACAGAAACACCTTTGGTACACACTACCCGTCTCCCGTCCACGCCTAAGGCACTTCAACCGGTCTTAGCGACGGTACTTCCCCACCCTATTGGACAACTAGCGGCATACGCCTCACTAGAAGCCCTTTATGCAGTGGCGAACGCCTCACTGGTTGTTGATGATAGTTGAAGTGGCTGAAGGTTGATAGGGGGTGGGGCTTAGATGTTGGTCGATTGTTGAGGTGAGTTCAGACCGAAGTCCAAAGCTCAGAACCTCTTTTTATAGTGTTTAGAGGCACTACAAACGAGCCAAATACGCATTTCTACTTGCTAGTTACTCATGTGTGCGTCTAGGTTACTCCATTGGCTTCTAGAGACCTCTGGAGCTGCACACTAACCAATAATAAAGCGACAATTTGCGCCAGCATCACTAAAATACTGTAGTCTTTGCTGGGCCAACAAAGCGTGCAATGTGCTAGAAACTACTGGAACATTCTACAAGTGTGTTCCAGCAATGTCTGGCACATTCCGCAACATTAGCGACCGACACAACCCCAACCTCAAGGGTTGCCACGCCGCGGCAACCTGAAAACCTAACCTTCCATCGGGTGCGCAATATACTTCTTCAAACGACGGGCGTGTATTCCATGGCGAGTGTACCGGTTGTGTGGAGAAACCAACGTGTACCTTGGATGGTGAGCCCTCACCACACGACATGGGCCAAAGTACTTAGAGGAAAAAGCAGGCCATTTCACGGTAGTGTTCAGGGCCTTTCCACGAGCCACAAGGACCAGTTCACCGACTTCAAACTTCATAATGGAGACTGCATCGACTTCCTTCAAAGGCCTCTGAGCAGAACGTTTAGCTCTATGATTCCTTGATGCAAGCAGCTCCACTGAGCGGAACCGGTCGGAGGAGTCCCCAACTCGTGCCACGACACCACCTTCATCGGAGGTCATACGTGGTTTCACGCCGTAAAGCAACTCGAACGGAGAGATCCCACTGGCAAGATGTCTGCGCCGGTATCCGTACAGAACCGAAGGCAGGTGTTCGTCCCAACTTGAACGATTATCCAGAGCTTTCTTTCCTATTGCTCTTTTCAGAGTACCAACCATCCTTTCAGCTCGGCCATTGGACATGGGGGCGTACGCCAAGACCGTTTTCCATTTGATACCATGGTCCTCCATGAATGAGACGAGCGACTTAGAAGTGAAGCATGTAGCATTGTACGACACCACGATACGAGGGAAACCAAACACGGCAATGATCTCTATTCTCACGAAGTCTATGACCTCTTGTGACGTAGACCATTTTGTCGCTACGGCAAGTGGCCAACCAGTCAAATGCTCAACACAAACCAGAATGAAACGGTTTCCGGATTCGGTAGTCGGAAGAGGACCTGCAAAATCAATCGAGAAGACGTCAAAGAGAGAGGAAATGGGAGTCCGAAGGTTGCTGTAATACCTTGGTAGTGGTGCGAGTCTCTGGCATTCGTCACAACTCTTGACGTAGTTGCTGATATCTTCATGCATAGTGGGCCACCAGTATCTCTCAGTGATGAACTTCCTTGTAGTCTTCAAATCCCAGTGTCCAATCTCATCATGAAATGACTTGATAATGATCTGTCGCCGACCAATAACAGGAACAACTCGCAGTGCATTTGGCATCCTTCTGAACAATTTTCCTTCCCAGACCAGGAATTTCTTCGCATTTCGTCGGATTGCTTGGCGGAGACGTGCATCAGTCTCATCTGTAGGCAGACCACACAAGAAGCGCGCAATGTTTGCGTAGTATGGTTCCAGACCGTAGAAGTCGTCAGGCTCAACAGCCATACAAGGAAGGTCGCCTTCATCTTCTAACGGCTCGACCTCGTCTCCGTGAACTATCCTTGACAGATAATCCGCTGCGCCATTCTCCTTGCCTGCGCGATACACTATTTCAAAGTCATACTCGGCCAGAAAGTCTAGCCAGCGAGCTAAGCGTCCATGTATATCGCGCTTCTGAAATGCATATCGTAAAGCCATATGGTCCGTGATTACCTTGAATGGAACAGATGAGAGTAGATACAATCTGAACTTCTTGGGAGCAAAGATAACTGCCAATGCTTCTCTTTCACATGCCGAGTAGTTCTTTTCCGCAGCGGTCATATTACGACTGGCAAACTGCAGAGGATGTATCTTCCCATCTTCCTTTTTCTGAGAGAGAACTGCGCCGAGTGAAACACTAGAGGCGTCCGTTTCCACAATGAAAGGCTGCTCGAAGTTTGGAAATGAAAGTACCGGAGGCTCAGTCATCTTTTTCTTCAGACCGTGGAAAGCGTCTAGCATCTCTCCGGTCCAACGCAGCTTCTTATTCCCCGAGGTAGCACTGTGAAGCACGGCGGAGGTCTCAGCAAAGTTTCTGATGAACCTTCGATAGTATCCGGCTAGTCCCAGAAAAGATCGTAGTTCCGTAGTGGTGGCAGGAATTGGGGCATCCTGGATCTTAGCAATCTTCTCCTGGTCCACGTGCACTCCATCTCCGTTGATGACATGGCCTAGAAGAGACACCTCCGATAGTGCAAAGAAACATTTGGACAGTTTGAGCTTCAATCCATGCTTCGCAATCCGACCAATCACAGCTTTCAAGTGAATCACGTGCTCTCTGAGGCTTCTTGAGAATATGAAAACGTCATCAATGTAAACCCGAACGAATGGAAGTCCTCTTAGCACATGATCCATCCTCCGTTGAAAGGTGGAAGGGGCATTCATGAGACCAAATGGCATGACTTCGAACATGAAAGTTCCGTATCACACAAAGGTCGTCATCTCTTTGCAATCCTCAGACATCTTGACTTGCCAGTATCCAGAGAACAGGTCGAGCGTAGTGAAGACACAGCAACCTCCAAGTTCGTCAAAGATCTCTTCCATGCGTGGCAAAGGCCAGCGGTCAGCTTTCATGACTCTGTTCAGCTCTCTGTAATCGACACAAAACCTTGCGCTTCCATCTTTCTTCGAGGCAATGACACTTGGAAACGACCAAGCAGAGGCTGAAGGGGTAATGATACCAGCTTCGAGAAGAAGATCAATCTCCTTGCGTACGAACTCGTTGTGCTTCGGCGACATCCTCCTGGCTCTGAAGTAGATTGGTTTGTCAACTGTCAACTCGAAAGAGTGAGAAACAGGCACATCGGCTGGGCGTAAGCCTTTCAATGACCAAGCGATTACATTCGAGTCCTTCAGACAAGAAACCAAGTCGTCTCTTTCATCCTCTGAAATGTGCGAGAGTTTTGAAAAGAGCAACTTCTCGTGCTGCTCATCGGTAGTGATGTCCAATTGCGGGATCATTTCGGGAGTCTCATCATGGTTCTTTTCTGTTAGAGCAACCACGAGTTGTTCATCATTTTCAGAAGCACTATCAGAGTCAATAACGGCGTCAGAATCTGGAGTGAAGTCGTCGCTATCCGTCTGGAAACCCTCTTCGTCTGAAATCTCGACGCGAGCATAGTCAAAGCAAAGTGGTACTCTTTTTCCATCAATATTCATCTTCACGTGCTGATTTCCGAGGTCAAGGCAGGCTTGTAACGATTCAAGTGTTGGACAACCCCCAATGATGTCGAGTGGCGGACCATCAATAACAAGAAAGTCTAATGGAACGGAGACGCCCCTGAAGGATATAGGGATATCGTATAGTATTCCTCTGCACACGGCGCTCTGTCCATTGGCAACAGTTATCTTCTTCGTCGTATGCTTGGGTTCCAGTGCTAGCCTGTCACACAGCTTGGTTGAAATAAGGTTTGGAACAGCTCCAGAGTCGAGCAAAGCTTCAGTCTCAGTCCCATATATCATAACGGGGACCGCCTTAAGACGTCTAGGGTGCTTACCGACTGGCCCAACAAAAGGGCGTCGAACATTGCTTTTGCGACCGATGAGCTTACGAATCTCTTTCTTCGCATCATCTGCGTCTCCTCTGATAAGTTTTCCAAAGGTTAGTCCGGAAGAGGCATTCGCGAGCTCAGTGAGAACGTTATATTTGCTTGCATGGTCTTGAAGACTCTGTTTCTTCGATTTCCTCTGTTTCGGCTTCTTGACTTTCTGTTCATGAACCTTAGGTCTCCGAACTCTCTCTTCGTATCTTGTTGGATTGAGCAAGAGCGGGATGGGTGCACCACCGTCTGAACGGCGCTGTTTGGGCAACGCTTCACCGTCAGCACTTCTCTTGGTT
Source organism: Gracilariopsis chorda (assembly GCA_003194525.1). Lineage (NCBI taxonomy): Eukaryota > Rhodophyta > Florideophyceae > Gracilariales > Gracilariaceae > Gracilariopsis > Gracilariopsis chorda. The sequence continues at coordinate 44,221 of NBIV01000094.1, forward strand.
GTGGCGACTACATCAGCATTCCCGGCGTTTTCGGTGACAATTGATACGGGTTCGGATCCTTTCTGAAGATTAGATGCTGACTCTTTAGATTCCTCATTGGCATCCCATACTTTGCGGGTCTCTTCGGGTCGGATTTTTCGCCAACAAGTGATCTCTGAGTGTCCAATTTTCCCACAACGCGGGCATCGCGTATCTCGGTGCGGATTAGAGTCACATTGTGAGGCATAATGTCCGGGCTTCTTGCAGTATGAACAAACCTTTTCGTAGTCTCGACGCTCCGTCTGTTTCTTCTTAACCATTAATGACAGCTGAGCAAACTGCTCAGAGAGTTTGTCGACCTTAGACTCCAAAGCATGAGAGATAGTTTCTTCAGAAGACCTGTGGTTTTGGACAATACGCTTAGGTGGGGTACTTAATGAAACGTAGTTCCCCATTGCTTTCCGGGCAGCATCGAAGGCTTTCACTTGAACCTTCAACTCATCATAATCATCAGCGCCACGGAAAACAACGAACTGGGCTAGATCAGCGTATTCCATTACAGCTTTCTTCAAAAGACCAAACCTAGCCTTAGCGTTGAATCCTGCCTTTAAGAAAAGGTTGTCCATATATGTCAAGGAACCAACCAAGTCTGCATAATCCAATTTAGCAGAAATTGCAAGGCGTATATCTTCCTCAGGCTCCTCAGCTTTTCCAAAACGATCGATAAAAGCTTGCTTAACGGAGCGGTAGTCCTTTGCTTCTTCCGAAAGTGAACCATTAACAGCATAAGAATCATAGTAGAACTCAAAGGCTTTGTTCTCAAGGAAACCAAGCAACTCAAGTGCCATGTCCTCGTCAGTCTTTCCTCTCATTGCAACATTCTCAAAGTAAAAGAAGAACTTTACGACGTCAATAGAAGAACCGTCATAAGAAGTAAATGCAGCGTTAGAGTCAGAAGAGCTCCCTCCTCGAGGGTACCATGTGGGCGCCATCACGAGACGGTGACGCAGGGGGCCAAAACGTTGTAATAATAAAAGCCAAAAGGGTGCTCTTCGTACCTAAAAGCCCCAAAACAAGTTGAAAACAGTGGGATCAAAAAAACTAAACCCACTCGATGAAATAAAACAACACTAGGGAGAGCAAGAGGCTCAATCCCCAAATAAAACTTCTTAACTTCTTTGTTGAAACGGCGTGCAACCCAAGAATTATGTCAAGGATCACTAAGGGTCAGACCCTCGGCTTCCGGTCAGACACTCCGGATGTGAAGTGGATTCTGCAGCCTACCTACCTCTGCACTAACCAGAAGCAAGCGCATACAATCCTTACAGGGCTTCCCGAGGAGAGCTACTAACAGCGGGATATGCTTTCACTCTATACCCAAGCTGGCCCTTTGCAGGAAAGGTTGCACGGCACGTCGCCTGCGGATAGCTTCCCGTCAAGTACTTCCGTCCGGAAATCACCAGGTCTTTCGACCGACACCGTTATCCGAGCAAAGCTCCGGTGGGGCTCACAGACGACAGAAACACCTTTGGTACACACTACCCGTCTCCCGTCCACGCCTAAGGCACTTCAACCGGTCTTAGCGACGGTACTTCCCCACCCTATTGGACAACTAGCGGCATACGCCTCACTAGAAGCCCTTTATGCAGTGGCGAACGCCTCACTGGTTGTTGATGATAGTTGAAGTGGCTGAAGGTTGATAGGGGGTGGGGCTTAGATGTTGGTCGATTGTTGAGGTGAGTTCAGACCGAAGTCCAAAGCTCAGAACCTCTTTTTATAGTGTTTAGAGGCACTACAAACGAGCCAAATACGCATTTCTACTTGCTAGTTACTCATGTGTGCGTCTAGGTTACTCCATTGGCTTCTAGAGACCTCTGGAGCTGCACACTAACCAATAATAAAGCGACAATTTGCGCCAGCATCACTAAAATACTGTAGTATTTGCTGGGCCAACAAAGCGTGCAATGTGCTAGAAACTACTGGAACATTCTACACGTGTGTTCCAGCAATGTCTGGCACATTCCGCAACATTAGCGACCGACAGCATGCCAAAATAGGCAGACAATTCAGAATAATTTCGTGACCATACTGAAGTCGCGACCGATGCCCGGACCCTCACGAAGTAGAGCAAACCAATAGTTTGGCTCTAGCTTGAGCTCCGCTGACGCACAGGTACGAATACTACTCTGTAGAGCCTTGCTTTCAATTCAGTACATGTTATCCCTCTTACCTACTGAAGAGACTTTCCACCACCAAATACGGTACTGTTGTTGTCTGTTCGCTGTGCGGTTGTCACTAATCTCTGTTGTTTTTCACCGTCAGTACGGACGAAATCCCCGTTCTGCCTTGCCAGGTCCATTAATTCCGGATTGTGCCTTATTTCTCTGCTCCATCGTTTCGCCCCTGGTGATCTGTCGTTGGTACAGATACAAATCCCATCCTTCTGGACCATCAAAGCCCCAAAGCAGAATTTCCGTCTGTAACTCAGAAAGTGATCGCACAGAATTAAGCCCGGCCAGTGCCAATTCCATCAGAGAGCTCAGCAATCGAGGTTCCTCGTAAAACGGCAAGAATGAGCACGTTGAGTGTCTACCCACTCTCAAAGATTGTGTTATTTTGTCACCGGGGTTTGCACTTTTATTTTTTAGCAATACATGCCCATCGATCCTTTTCCATCTCGCCTTCGTCGTACACCGTCTTCTATGTCTGCATTGGGATGAACGCAGTCGTACAAGCGCTATCTAATATAAAAGATAGTACATACGCACCACAGCTGTGAAGGTCGTTTTCCTTTTCGTATTTCAATATTTCAAGCATGTCGCATCTCCGTTCATAGTTCCATTTTATGCCCCCATCTGTTGGGAAGCAATTGAACACAACAGCTAGGAAAACCCTCTTGGGGTACAGAGGGCATCGGGAACGAAAACTAATGCTGACGTTCATAAATCTTTCCTCACAACCAGCTTTGTTCATTTTTCTCTCTACCCAAAACAAGCCCCTGTGGCAAATATCTAAATTGATGGGTAGAAATATACGTCACCCGAAGCAGTTGCATTTGTAAAGGTTCTCCGTTACAGGTGCAACAGAATGCTTCTCTAGTCGTCCGCTGCTGTCTTTGCAGAAAGAAGCCGTACCCGTCAATCAAATACCCGCGTTAGGTGATATTATACATCACTTGGTTTTGGTTCAATCTTTATTACTCCAGATTCAATTAGAACATTGCAGAATACTTTTCTTCTCTTAACATACTCAATAAATAACTTAACTCTATGACGGACGCCTCGTGTCGAAGTATCATTAACAGATTAAACTTCAGTTGCTTACGTTCCATTGTTGCAAGGTTATTGCTTTCTAAAATCCGTACAAAAGTCTTTTCACCACACCGCGATAGAAGTGGATCAATCTAAGTACCAAATCTTCTGAGCTTGTGGAATCGAGATAGTCTTTGTGCTGTTGTGAAAAGTCTGAGTAATCGGTTTCCAACTCAATGAGATCTTTTTATTTGAAGTTATTAGGAACACAGAGATCAAGAACTACTCATAATACTTGCCTTGTGCATTTTTAACCACTCTCGGGTTAGGCAATGTAGGCAAGAAGGTTTTAACGATGGTTGATTTAGAGCATTGTACTGATGTGTATGATGATTTTGTTTCTACTGCAATATCGACGGAAACCTGTGCGGAGTGCCTAGGACATGTGCTTGTTGCGGATGTGGAAAAGGTACGAAATACGGTGTTGCGGTTATAGAAGCGGCATTCGCATGGTGGTGATCGGGGTGGTGGAGTGTTGATGATTTGAGCATTTCCCCAAATTGGAAGTAGATGTATCCGGAAAAAGCCAAATTCAAGCTGAAACTGTTTTAATTGCGTGGTATTCCATGCAACGTGCACGCCAGCCACGCAGTTGTGAGTGCCTTTCAGCAGAAGGTCGCGCGCTTTAGAAGTAGACAATAAGTAGCCCACCCTCCGGAGGAACAACTCCGGAGAGAGAGAGGGGCAACCTCAGAGACACCTTTGAGCCGTTTGTGTCTGTTCTTTGCTTCGTGCGCTCCTCGTAAATATATATCAACTGCGTATCGTGACCTACCAACAAAGCGCTTTGAGACTTCAGATCGCACCGGGACACTACGTGGAAAACATGTGTACATATGGTCTGGTAAACACCTTTTAAGCACCGAACCTGGCTAAAGCAACGCAGGCGGTGCTGATTCGCTTTGAAATAAACTACTCAGCATGTGTGGAGCGCGTGGAAGACATCAACGCAAGCACGCGAGGAAACCAGAGAATCAAGGATGCGTCAATCCTTCAACGCGTTTAGCCCAAACTTCTGCACAGTCTTTGTATACTAGGCAGGATCGAAGGGACCTCGAAGGCAGAAGAAGCAACGGAAGAAGCCGTGAAGAACTGGTTCGACTCTTGTTTGCACCATATATCTCGAGACTTGAACAATCCTGTTGAAGAAGCGATTTTAGGAGTGACCTATAGGCTACTGTGGAGGGACCCTGCGGGAACACCCGAGCAGTTCGTCTTAGACGTCATAACGGCAATTGATGACCACAATGCATCCGAGGTAATCACCGAAAGCGGCAGATGTAAACAGCTGGTAACGACGCTCGCCAGTAAAGTGAAACCACCGAGCTGAAACAAGTGGTTAAAGACCAGATGGGTATGTGGACGGCAGACCAGAAGAGCAATCTAGTGCAATGCCCGGAAGCAGGAGTCCACCGAAAAACGTTCCGGATTTTTTCTCGTTAGAGGTGAGCTCGGTTGGCTAGAGCCCTCCCAAGAGTGGCACAACTATGTCGGGTTGTAAGGCCGAGGCCACCCGTCGCGACTTGCACAGGGAGGTTGAGGCAAGAATCAGGTATCCGCAAAAGCAGTGTATAGGAGAGGTCTTCCTCGAGAGAGATGAGGTTTCCACGTTAGTGGCACGCGCGAACACGAGCCGTGGGTAGTGGGGAAGCCACCCTGGGAAGGGAAAATAAGAGGGAGCTGAGTCACGAGTGTCGTGACGAAGAGTAACGGCAATGCCGGTAAATAAACATTATACAAGGGGAAAACCAAGAACATTGTAATAAGAATCCGAATACTCGGGTCCTTTAGATAGGCAAGGGGGTTAGACTTCACGTATGCGACGATGCTTTCCTACAAAGAGGAGTAAACAACACGCGAAGGCGGTGAGGTCTGGAGCCTATTCTCCGGGTTGGCGTCACTTGTGGGGGAAGTTTTACTGGTGTGACGGCAACTCGCCGGCGCACTTAGTACTAAGCATCCCAGAAATAGGTGTATAAATAATAAATAAATTAGATTAAATTACTCCACTTTGGTGGTTCGTGCCCATTACTGTGGCCAACTGCCAATTGACTCTTTCGTGTCCCACCTGTCCAATCCACTATTAGTGGTCGTATTTTATGCAATGACTATATTACCGAAACATTCCGGAAATCAACCAAGTACAAAGAAACCCTCCCTGAGGGCATTGCACTTCAGGCAACTTGACGTTCTTTGCTAACATATTGTTAACACTCGCCAATCAAGTCCATGCACTTCAGTCAGCAAATTTTAAGCTAGAAAAAAACACGGATAAGGCCATCAGAAGAGCACGCAGAACGCGATTGGCCAGTACCGCCCAGGAACGGTTCAGAAGACCAACCGCCCCGTGCGCGAACTCCACGAAAAACTGTAGATTCCTCGAGAATGTGGGCGGAAAAAAGCCAAGGAGATTGAGAAAAGCCGTGCCTCAACACAGACGAGTTTGATGGCATTCAAACCATGAGAAAATGTCCAGTAACGTGTAGGGAGAAGCGGCGAGAACTTCTAGACCAGTTTCTTCGAAACAAAAGAAAAGTGCGAAAAAACGGCTAATTTATCCTCCGTCCGTTCCGTGTCACGAACAACTCCGAATGAAGACGAAGGGAGGTACTCAGTACTGCTCGAAGAGGTTAGAGAAGTCGCCTTGGGAGACTCGGGAGCCAACTATTCGACTATCTCGTCTGCAGTATTTGCGGTAACTCGGGAGACGTATCCCGCCACATTCGAGAAGCTAATGATGATGGAGTTAGCAATCAGAGGTGGTACCGACATGGCCAGTTCAATAGCCGTAGAAAAAACGCAGCTATCACTTACAATCATTTTCCCGAACACTAGCCTCCCTGTCCGCATTCGAGACATAGAATTCTTGATTGCGGATGATGATATTGCGGAGGTATTGCTAAATAGACCACTTCTGAAGCCCATTAAATTCGACTTAGGAAAACATCTACAAAACGTGGGCGCAGCAATTAAGGGTATGTCAGAGGAGGAGATGAAGTCAGAAACTGCACGTCTCGCGTCGAGAACCTTCAAAGTATTGAGCTACGGAGAAGCAGATGACGATCAAATCGAACTACCGGAGTGCTTACAAGCAGGATTCGGGATCGAATCCCACGAGGAGTTTCATGAAGCAGTACTGAAGGCGGTTGAAAACGCCAAAGCCAACGGAATTTAAACGACAGGAACCAAGGCACTGAAGTCAGTTTTAGAAACCCAATAGGACTGTTCTCGTAACAGACCCGACCCTCCAGCCAACGTAAAACCGTTGTCCGTGCAACTCAAACCAAACCCCAAGGCCTTTCGATGCGCCCAGCGCCGTTACGATCGAAACCAAAGAGTATTCATCCAACACAAAATAGAACACCTGGATAAAATCGGCGCAGTATATAAGAACCCGGTCGCACGTTGGGCAAGTGCAGCACTGGCCATACCCAAACCAATTACGGAAAAGCTGCGTTTCACAGTGGATCTTCGCGAGAAGAATGCTAGGACACTTCCACTGCAGTCAGCGATGCAGCATATAGAGTCCCTTCTTCAGAACTGCAGTGAGAGCGAGTGTGCGAACACTGATTTTACCCACGGATACTGGCAGATACCCCGAGATCCGAGCTCGCAAGAAATCATTTCCATACACACTACAGATGGAATTTACGCATCATTACGAATTTTCTAGGGAGGAATGGATTCCGGGAATCATTTCCAGTCAGTCACGAGCAAACACCATGCAGGCAAGGCACAGAGAATGATACAGTGGCTCGATGATTTCCTTATGTACGCCAAAACGGAGGAGAAGTTACTCGAAGACATCAAGGCTTTCCTATCTGTCTGCCTGGAGGTTGTTTTCAAAGTTAATCTCGTTAAATTGCGTTTCTTTTCCAAGACAGTAAAGCTTTGTGGAGAAATCATACTGCGAGAAGGAGTCCGTTTCGATCCTCGGAATTTTGAAGCACTGTTCACCATGCGAAAACATGAGATGGGTAGCAAACTGCAGCAACTGATTTGCGCCGCACACTGGATGCGGTTATCTATTCCAAACTACTGGAGCATGGTCCAACTGTTCCACAATCTACTCGAAGAAGCGTATAAGCGGGCAGGAAAGCGGACCGAGAATGCTGTGGAGAAGAATCGAGTCAGCAACATTACAGGATATACGCGCACAACCGCATTTAACCATATAATATCTCAACCTGCAGCCGTCACTAAGTTGTCGCTGCCCAAGAAAGAATAAAGAACTTGCCTCTTCACCGGCACCTCGGATTTTAATTGGTCTGCCATCCTGATGCAGTCGCCTGAGGCAGAAAAAACGCAATCCAATCAACAACTAAACGCATGAGTCGATTTGTTTCATGTCTGGTTCCTTTAGAGGTTCTACCGAAAGAAAGAGCGTCCCGGAGAAGGAAGGGATCGCTATAGTTGAAGCCACGTTCAGAATGGACTATCTCACAGCTAGCAGACTTACCTTAATATACAACAACCATGTCAAACCTCTCGTGTACATATATGACCCGTACGGCCAGAACCTGGGGATCGCGCGACATACAGCAAACAAACTCATGCGATGGGCCGTCAATCTGAGCGCATTCCATTACATTATCGAGCGCGTCCCAAGAGAGAACTATACCTGGGTGGATATGCTATCCAGATGGGCTGTAGAACCAAAGAAGACAGTAGAATCTTTTAATTCTGGACGGGTACGTGCTCTCATGGTTACACCAATCAACCCCACTATCGACGAAGAACTCGACTGGCCTTCGAGGAAGGCAATCATTGAGGTAAGTCCCAAAGAATCTCTCGAAGCAAGAGAAGCCTTCGAAATTTGTTTCAGGCCAAATACGGATCCCCGAGCAGGACAGGCTACTGCATGAATGGACTCGTATCGCCGCACACACTGGCAGAGAATGCCACAGGGCGTTTGAACCTACACTGGCATTTGTTTCTGAACACTTTCGTTGGGAGAAGCTTCGAGAGGACACAAAGCAGTTTGTATCATCCTGCTTTCAATGTATTGCAACAGAGTTCGAGTCCACCGTATCTAAGCCTCTTGGTCCCACCACGCATGGCTACAGACTGAAAGCGATAACCCACTTTGAATACTGTTAAATGAAGCGCGGAGAGAGAGACCTGCTGTACGTGCTAATCGTCAAGGATGATTTGTGCGGATACTTTTGGCTAAAGCCCACATCAGAGGTGGACGCAGAGAACACAGCAGAAACATTACTGGAGTGGTTCACATCCTTCGAGTACCAAAATGGTTATATCGACCAAAGGAAGCCATTTCAAAAATCAGCTCATGAATCAAATCGCAGAAGGTCTGAACGCTAATCACCATTTTACACTTCTTTAATGCCCCTGGACTAGTAGATCAGTATGCGTAGTGTTCACAGAGTCTTTGAAGACGAAAAAGGGCATGCAGTCTGAATTTTAAATGCTGCACAAAGCCTGAGCATCGATTCTTCTCATAGCTCACTCTGCCGTGAACAATTCCCCAACCCGAAGACTCAGCAGCAAAAGACCTCTCACGGTTTTCACTGGGCTACCACGGGATTCTCTACTCTCTGCGATTGTCAAGGATCATCAAGTCTTGAAAATGAAATCTCTCCAGGAAGTAAGACGAAGAGCTCTTATCCACACCGAGAAGCCGCAAAGATCACTTTCTAAGCTCCACAAAGAGTGCATTGTGTGCTAGGATAAGCGCATAAAGAATGAAGTAGACTAAAACAATCGAAGAACGGGAGTCCGTAGTCTCAATGTCACAAAAGGAGACTATGTACTCTGGGGTGTCTTGCAGAAGAATTGTGGTTCCAGTCTCAATTTAAAATGGCATGGACCTTTAAGAGTCACGATTTGCAGAGCAAACTACTTATTCCAAGTTGAAGACTTGTTCTCTGGAAGGATAGAAAAATTGGGTACATGAATGCTGTTTGTTGTTCTTCAGCAACAAAGATTTTATGTTGATTAAGGAAAACAAGAACCAACTAGTCTATCAAACAAACGAGTTACTGACTATTGATGGATTATAGGACATTTGAAGGAACAGGGGCGTTCCAGAACTACTAGTGAAGTTGAAACGATTGATTGACGATAAAGCAGACTGATTATCTATCGAGTCACTCAATCACAACGTATCTGTATTACTGAGAGGGGTAATATCGAGAATGTGTAAACATCTGGGACGCAGTGTCAACGTAAAATTGCTCGCAACATTGAATTGCGCGAACTAAAGAAACCGTTTGATTACGGGCGTCTGTTGTTGATTTGAGCAATTTACAAAAGTGAAACCATCTGTTTCCGGAAGAAGCCAATTTCAAGCTAGAATTCTTTGAATTGCTTGGTAGTGAACGCAGTGTGCACAAACGATACGCAGTTATAGGTCTCGTTCCGCAGAAGGTTGCGCGCTTTAGAAGTAGACAATAAATAGCCCGGCCTCCGGAGGAAAAACTTCGAAGAGGGACGTGGGGCATCCTTGTAGAGACAGCTGAGCCTTTTGTGCCTGTTCTTGGCTTAGCGCGCTACTCGTACGTACTTCAACCGCGTATCGTGACTGACCAACATGGAGTCGTTTGGTTGCAAAATGGGGTGGTGCACCTTGTCCGCGAACACGAAAATAGTGTTGAAACAGAACGTAGAAAATGCTGTGTACAAATCAGCGATTTGGGGCGCAATTTAAAATCTTGGATTTTTAGAATACCGTAGCAATATAAATAATTGAGAGAATGAAAGCCTAAAGCACCACGTTTTGAAGCGTTTTGGGGCAGGGCACTGCGTCTGTACACACTTGCAGAGAGTGTATCTGTCTGGAATTAGGTTATTCGCGTGTAGTTGTTGAAAGCTGAAACCTCAAATACTTTTGAGGCGTTGCGCGCCGTGGACCTCTGGTGATTTGGGGTTATCGTTCTCTAAGTGGCTGTTTTTATGACATATGCGACAAAAAGTAGATTCTTCAAAACCCTAGAAACCGTCCAGTTTCACTGCGCGACAAACATCTACAATAAGATTTGGCTTTCATGAGATGAATAATGGCACTGATTATAAATCGAGTAAACCCTGCTCTGTCCTCAGAAATGTACATTCTTGAATCATGGACAGAATTTTTTTTTCGTACCTGCAATGACGAAACTCGTGTTTCTGAAGTGGATGACACGCGATTGGGTGTATTGCCAAACCTGGAACATCCCCTTGACTCCTTGGTCAAGACTTCGCATCTTTGAATTTGTGAGAGTATCAAGCTAATTGAATTGCAACAATTATGTATGTGGGGGTACTCCTTACTACGTGTAGTGCGCTGTAACAATTTCACGGGGAAGCTCTGGCCCACCGGAGACGTGCAACTTCATTTCCTGTGCTGAGGTAAGTTGGGATATTCACAGTATCTGTTGACCATAAAATGTTCAAATTCTGCTTGAGAGGTATTCTATTTCTTTGTCAGTACCCCCTATCTCAATTGGAAAGATTCTGCTTTGCTTCAAAAACGGCTCAAACGCCACAAAAGCCTAAATTCAATTCACCCGTTTCCTTGATTTCGGCCTTAGCAGTGCCATGGTGCGCCATAAGAACCTTAATTGAAGAGGAACACGGTGCTCAGTGGGGTGGAAAGTATCTGTATGGCGTTCCTTCGGTGGTACTAATACAATCACCTAGCTTCAAACACCACTGGATCTCTGTGCTATAAAACCAGATTCTGCTTGACTCATGCAGTATTCCTGAGTCCCTTAGGATCTTCCCAGACTTCATTAGTTTACAACACCGATCGGTATTGAGACTTTCCTCCCACTCGCTGTGTCTGCTTGTGTTTCCTTGCACTCCTTCGAATATTTGACATAAGTGTTGGATTTATTGCCATGGATTTAGGTGCAAATTCTACTTCAGGATCGATTTCTATGGACACCTCAAAGTAGCCACAGTCTTCGCTGGAGATTCCTCGTCAGAAAAGGCTAGGACGGATCTTGTCATTTCGAGATCCGTCCACAAAATCCTCCTCTTTCTTGTCACAGAGCAAAAGATGAGGGTTGGAAAGACGGCAACACAACTATTGGCGAGAAAGAATGCAAGGCAGCATAAGGTGAAAGAATGAACTGCGATGATGTCTGAAACTTGAGGAGCTCCAACATCAAGTTGGGCAGTTTTGCTGGCAGACACTGGTACGGAGAAAAAAATCCACACAGCCTTGAGTCGTTTTCTGCCAGTGATTGTCTTGATGAGCCTTGCACATGCAGCAATCCATTATCACCCAAATTCTATAGAGGCGTTCATGAGGAAGAACTTGGGAAAATACTTGGAACGATAGAAAACGCAAACAGTATCACAGAGCAAATTTCGCAATGTGAAGATCTCGTTCTAGTAGGGTTTTGTAACGACCTGTCCGCGAATAACGAACACGAAACGCTGAGAACACCGCCAATTCTAGACGAGGTGGTGATACTCGAGCTGTCCGATTCGGAGTATGAGGGGAGACAGACTACGAGCAAGCCACAAAGAACAAGAAAAGGTAAACAAAGCGGAAAGAATGGACAATGGATGGAAGTTGGAAAAAAACATAAGCTCAAATATCTGAAAGGGTTATTTAAGAGTTTTCCAAACGCATTGCAAAATGCTTCGGACGTTCTACTATTGCTACTACGACTACCGAGCGGTTGGAGCTTGACCGCGAAGTATCAACGATGATATGGTTAATGTATCAATCGGAGATGAACAATGAAGAGAATGATATTTTCTAAGATGCTTCTTAAATGTTCTCCTATTGCCGACTCTTCCTTGCGAATGGCTCACAGTGCCAGCTTAACTTCGTCTAGTATACCCTTGGTACCACTAATAGATCGATAAACAACTTCTGTCCAGAAAATATGTGCCTAACATTGCGACCGGTGAAGTATGCGCGCAGATTTCTGCTTCCAAATAGAGCAACGGAAGTTTGGACCACCTTGAGACATATTTGTGATACGACTTTCCTTCCCAGTTCAGGAAATACGAGAACAGACATGAATGGGGATCAAAACTTGTGTCTTGGATGTGTGTGTAGAGTCCCAACAATTCTTCTGTATAGACTCCAGGGTAAGCAGGGCCGTATCCATGACTGACTGCTTGGGCAAAAAGCACACTGACTTTGACTGAATGACTTCAACCTTTTGTAAGTAGTGCAGAAAATTAGTTACACTTAAAAGTAACTGCAATACATGAATTCAAGAGCGCTAAGACGCCGTGAGTTGATCTTGAAGTTCTTTTTGTTTTTGCCGCCGGGTTCTGCTGTTTCATATACAGTGGGGTCTCATGAATAGCGCACCTTTTTTTTAGTGCACTGACGAGATAGCGCACATAAAGGGGGCTTGTCACAGATGTTGCCACGTATACACGTATATCCAGTTGGCAAGGCAGAACACGCTGGTCATGTTTGGAGAGGTGCAAGCCACGATCAAACTCACCTCATCGCACAAATCAGCCATGGACATCACCTCCACAACCCCAAAGCTTCACCGCACACGCCTAACTCTCTCGCAGAAAGCCGAAGTACTGCGATGTCTCAAACAGGGCGCCAGTCATTCACAGCTACAAAACGATTTCGCTTGCTCGCGAAGGACGATCTGCCAGATCAAGGCACAACGTGAGACCATTGAGAATGCCCTGCACACACCAAACAACGCATCCCGAAAGCCTTTCCACCTACCAAGATTCCTAAATATTGAACAACGTCTCTATGAGTTTGTTCACATTGCCCGATCGGCTAAGTTGCCAATCTCTGCAGCCACATTACAATGCAAAGCAATTGATATCAGGGACAGCCTCATCGAGTCGGTACAGACTGAAAAAGAGAAGGAAGAATTGGTTTCTTTCCAAGCTTCAAACAATTGGGTGCTGGGATTTACGAGGCGGCACGCCATGAGGTCTATTCGCCTGCATGGCGAGGCTGGGAGCGTACCGCTCAGTATCGTTGCAACGGGCATAAGCAGGTTAAGGGAACAACTCAATGATTTTGACACGGATTGTATCTTCAATATGGACGAGACCGGCCTTTTCTTCAAGCTGTTTCCAAAGAGAACGTACGTCCTGCCAAGTGAAGACCGGAAGCGCTTGCGGGGAACCAAGGACATGAAGGCCAAAGCACGCGTGTCCGTCTTTGTGTGCACGGATTCTACCGGATTACACAAAGTGCTGCTGGCTATCATTGGAGCCGCCAAAAATCCTCGTTGCTTCCGGAAAGGAGAACCCGCAGTGACCTACTTCAGTCAGAAGAACGCCTGGTCAGATTCTGTAACGTATCGGAGATGGTTTCTAGAAGTTTTTATGCCCTATGTGAGAAGATATACGTCCAAGAAAGTGGCGCTTGTGATGGACAACTGTGGTCCGCACGCGAAAGATGTTCTGGATGTTAATGGTCAGGTTACAATATTCACCCTCCCACCTAATTGTACCTCTCTATTTCAGCCCATGGATATGGGCGTGATAGCTACCCTGAAGGCGAAGTACAAATCCAAACTCTTACGGAAGATATTAAGTACTGTAAAGGACAAGAAGAAGCTACAACAAGCTGCAAAGAATATGAAACCGGGTATGAAAGGCCTGGATGAAGGTCACGATCCGCATATATTGGATGTCAGCGAGCTGCTTCGCTCTGCATGGGAAATTGTATCATCGAAGACTGTAGCGAGGTGTTGGACAAAGGCGGACATCTTGCCAAGATGCATGCAAGCTGATCTCGTTGGAGAGCACGGAAAAAGAGATCGCATAGATCACGCAGCTGGCGATGCTGAAGTGAGAGAACTCTGCACATTGTTGTCCAGTTTGAAGTTGGCTGCCTACCCTGCTTCTGATGTCGCTACCGATTTGAACGGTTTGGACACTGAAGATGCAGAGTGTGTGAGAAAATGGGTTTCTATTGAAGATGATTTAGAAGTTAAGGAAGCTATGGTTAATGACTATCTTGATTCTCTTTACGACGAAAGTGGGTCACAAAAAGAGTGAGATGCAGTTAGCGGTGGCGCCTCGAGTGAAGATGATGAAGAAGTCTCATCGCAGAGTGCGCCCCATGTAACGTCCATGGCTGATGTTGGACGGGCCTTCCACGACTCCGAGGAGTACTATGAGCAGGCAGGTGTTGATGAAGCTTTGTATTACCTGCGCAAGGCGAAGCGAGTTTTGTATGACGTGTAAAATGAGGGAATCAAGTGGCGTAGGCGTCAGACATTGGTTATGGAACATTTTACGGCTTCGTAAAGGATCATAATGGATCCCTGTTTAGTGCTCCTTTGATATCGCACATTCGATTTAGCGCACAATAATGCTGTTTGGCATGGGGGTGCGCTATTCATGATCATAGACTGTAGCAGCTTTGCTTGGTGTCAACGAATGTAGCTTTGATCATCTGGACTGTAGTGCTGAGGGAGAGAATCTTACAAAAATGGTCGTAATAAACGCTGCTGTTCGCGAAGCAATCGAACTTGACAGCTCGATGTTCGGCGACTGAGAGCAATTTAGAGCAGTGTGTAGCCCCTTTTACCGTAACTTGTACGCAAACTTGCAAACGCATCCCAATAGAGACCTTTATGAAGCACAAAAGGGAAGCAAACAAACACCAAAAAAGTGTCAGCTCTTTGCCTTTCAATCGTATTGCAAGAGCCGTCTTGTCAGCACAAGCATCATGTGCCTCAGATGAGAGACTGTTCAAAAACTTCGGCAGAGTAGAAGTGAACCAAAGGCAGTCATTTCTTTCGGGAACACTCGCGGTGACTGCAGTTGTCTGTAAGTTTGTGCATGCTGAAGGGGGAAATTATTGCAAACATCCTTGTTGCAACCTAAGTCCTCTGCCTTTTACCGAACCGTGCACACTTAAGATATCTGAATACGCTTCTTGATACTCAGTAAATTAATCGTAAATCTTCAGTTGCACTTAAACGCAATGACTATACCGCTGACTAAATTTGACTGACTACGTGCGAAAACCTATGACTAACTGACTTTGACCAACAAAAAAAGTAGTCAGAATTCGCCCCTGAGAATAAGTCTATTACAATTAATCACAAGGCTGTGTGGAGTAACGTTCTCACTAATGTTAGGTAGCAGTTCTAAGAGGCGGGCATTGTGGTTTTCACGGAGATCAGATCAAGCGCTTAGGGCCTGTGATGCCAAGTGTTTCACCAGTAATAACCTCGGGAAACACATATAGTACCATATTGTGGACTCACAAAGATCGACATATATCGACAGGTGGGGTAGTACATGTACCCGAGGCCTCTATCATTGATAGTTCTCAAGTGACCCCCAATATGAATTCGTCGCAAAGTGACTTAGCACCACAGCTCCAGCGAGTCCACGCAGGTTTGAAGCTTCCATCATTTGTTGCAAAATGAAAGCACAAGGAGTTACGGTATGTGTTTAAGTGTCCGAAAAGGTAATGCTATGAGAGGAGCTTCAACTGCTCGTTCAGGGAAAGAAGTTAGTGTCAGAAGTAATAAGCTAATCTTAACGCTAACTGCGCTCCTTTTCTTAGCAGAGAAAATGGTTGAATCTTGATCATGTCTTATTTGGAGATTGGAGAGCGTTAACTAGGCGAGTGATATATTGTGATATATTTGGGATGAGAAGGTCAAGCCGCACGACTCTAGATCTGGTTCTTTTGGGTGCGCCGTGAGTGCGGCCAGTGGCGATCGCTGGGGGGGGGGGGGGCGTGTGAGCGGCTTATAGAACTGCATGCTCTTCACTAAAGGTTCTGTGTAGTGCAGTGTAGACTCGTCAGGCCGAAGCCCAATGCTCTAGTCATCCTTCATTGAAACCGTTCGCTTTTCACACTTCAATCTATTTCGCTCCGCATTTCGTTCTTTTTCCATCCCTCCCGCCCTTTTACTTTATGCGGTCATCGCATTCATCCTTTTAATCACAGTCGTTGTTTTGATTAATTCTATATCGCGCGAGGAAGAAAAAAAACAACGCATTGCAGCAGCACGGCTCGGTGCCGCCCGATATCTTCACATAATGCAATATATGATATATTTTCTCCTGAAAGAAATGCCTGCACCGCAACGCAGGCTTTCTCAAATATTGCAACATCTGGTTCTGGTTCGCGCACGAGCATAATAAATGTTTGTTGGTGTATAGGTCTCTCATTCTATTGGGGAGCACTAATGTTCAAGACACAAGAAAGCGAAAAAGCTATAGTTGCATATATGATTCAATCATCCAAGAACATCAATTCGAACCGGGGGTGCGCAAGCCCGAATTGGCAAGAAACGGAAAGAAAAGCATTAAAAAAGTGACTGTAGCCGTTTCCGGCTGCTTAGCCCTGGACGGAACCCAAAAAGGCTACTTAAACCATATTTGTAGGTTACACTAGCGTAGGTATCTTATCAAACGCTTGCAGTTCCCAATTGGGGAACACGGTAGTGGTATTTAAGCCCCAAGAACATCGCCTCTCAGTAAATCGAGGGATCGAACCTCACCTTTCAATCGACGAAAAACTCGCGTAGTTCGCCACAGTAATCACTGGATTCACTACAACACTTCGACATTTAATTTCTTACGTTCGGTCGCGATGTCTGACACGCAGTCAACCCCTGAAAACGGCCACCACACGGATGGATCTACACGGAATTCACATACCAAAAACCTTCTTTTTTTTCTACTTCCATCAATCATTGACGACTGGTGCGCACAGATTCCGCTTCAATTAGGAAGTGTTTTGGCTCTTATGAGCAGTATCGCAAGGAACTCTCCAATCGCGCTCTAAAACTTGCCGTAGTAGACTTTTCGACGACAGAACCAGTCTGACCGGTTAATCTCACATACTGCGTTGATCCGGAATGGCTAATGTCTATCGTTGACCTCAACCTCATACCGGATCTTTCTGATCCGGAAATGGTTACTGCTGATATGCTGCGTACATTTTTGGAACAGCGATCGCCGATTAAGCGGGCATCTGTTTCGCTCTCAGCTCTGAATGTGCTCATTTAGAAAGAACTTCGAATGGACATGTCCGAAACATACGCACCAATGCGTATGGAAAATCTATTCGCGTCCTATTTCTCGCTTCTGAGGCGACATGGAATGAAAGGGTTCACAACATGTCCACCCAAAACAGCAATTTGCCACATATTTTCTGCCGTGAAACCGAAAGTTTTACGCACAAAGCTCAAATCAAACACTGCATTCTCTCACATGGAACTAAAAAAAGATTTAAACGGTTTGTTCAAACACGCCATGGCCGTGTCTTCGTCTTTTAACAAATTTGATAACAGCCCCACCTCCCGCGGCTCTATTTCTCGCTTCCGTAAAGATGGAAAAAGCTTATCGTCGGAGAAAACGGCTGGAAACTCCGCATCAAGCAGGGCACGCAGTGAGCAGCGCAAATTACGTTCACACAGCAGGCCTCCTTCCCCGTGCCCCCACCCACCGTGCAAGAAGAAGGAAATACGTGACTGGATCGATGACTGTGATTTATGTACTGATGAGGAGAAGCACGAATACAAGGCTGAGTTTGCGGGAAAGAAGGCCGCTGATGGACCTTCGAAATCCACACGCAGCTAGAAAAGCAAACAAGAGCCCAGCGAGAATAAGCGCACAGTAAAAAGACCGCAGCCCTCGAAAGCCTACCACCCAGCCCCTTCCTGCGTAAGCACAGTATCGGACGGCCAAACCTCCTTGGATGATACTGGAAGTTGTGACGACGGTACCGAAAACAGCATCGTGTCACCGAATCTCGCTGAGAAGGAAACACTAAAGGGCATTGGAAGAATTGCTGCCATAAAAACCACTCACCTCTCTGTCCCGCTGAAATCTGCTCCCAACCGGCAGAGCTTCGCATTTTCTAGGATATGGACAGCACTGCGCACAGTCTTGCATCTTTTTTCAGGCAGTCTGGCTTTGGTCAACATCACGTACTTGGTCGCGGATAATGACCTTTCATGCGAGGAGCTACTCATGGGCTGCCATGCTCTACGCCATCTTCGTGTAGACACGGAAACAATAGTGGACAAAAATCGGTTTGCCTTAAGTAATGCAGAATGTTCAGATCTAGAAAAACCTACAGTCGGTCCAGGTGAAGGTTACGTGAGTAGGTTATTGAACGCCAGATTACACAAAGATGCAAGCACCACAACTGCAATTCCCATCAAACGACCGCAACCAAACCGTCCAAGAGTCCATTATCACGCAGAAAAGCATTTCCAGGACCCATTCCCAAATCCCTCGCTTCTTGACCCTCTCGGCAGCGACCAACACGACGAAATCAAGTCAGCTGTCAACAAAATGGTGGAGAACATGCGACACTCTGGCATGACCGATGGTAAGGTGACCAAACTGCGCAGCGCTCTGAAGGACAACCTGTACACCTTCCGAGTCTCTCTCTCAGCAGAACCACCGGCAGAAATCAGACCACTAAAGATCGAGTTATTTCTAGAATCCAAACCAGTCCGCGTCAGGCTTTGCAACTACTCGCAAGAGCAGCGAAAGGTTCTACAGCTCTTTGTCGAGGATGTCATTCGAACCCGAATGGCCTACCTAAACCCAAAATCTCTATGGGCCAGTGCCCGCTTGATTGTGCCGAAACCTGGCCCGGCTCGTTTCCGATTCACTGTCGACCTACGTCCAGTGAACAAGTACACCTTCAAGCATCAATTACTTATGCCAAACATCGAGCAGGAGCTTTTGAAACTCGCACACTCTAAATTCTTCGCCATTTTTGTTCTATCTCACGGATATTGGCAGTTTTCTCTTCACGAATACTCTCAGACTCTACAGTATTTCATAACACGAGACGGAATTTTTTCCCCAACGCGAGTCCTTCATGTAGTGCAATACCACGTGCGGAAAGGATCCCGCGACAGCGGCAAAGTCACTCAAGGTGTCCGAGCTTTGCTCCCTTGGTGAGGACGGCTCAGAGGTAGAGCCCTCCGAATGTGACCGACACGAGTCGGATGTAGGGCCAAACGGTCACTTCTCGCACAGCGCACGGAGGTGTGGGGAGAATCGGATCTAGCGCTCGACGGACAGTCGATTAGTGTGCAACCCGGTGTTGCCGGTGGTCTGGTGGAATCCGCTGCATGCCGCGGGGTGGCTAGTACAACACCCACGAATGAGGGAACGATCCGTACAAAGGTATCCTCTAGGACAAAGAAATGAGTGGTGGGGAGCGAGCCGCAAGGCGGGCGCAGAATCGTGACGAGCAGTAAATATCCCGAGAGGTCGGGGCCAAATCTGGACACAGGGCGGAGTAGAAACCGTCCGTATGACGGTAAACAGAAAAAGAAACAACAAAAGAAAACAGAATGTATTCCCTAAATAACGGTGATGTCACTCCTTGATGCGAAAGGGGGATGACAGAGCCAGATCGGTAGCAGCACTCCCCTACATTGGGGTCGTAGCCGTATACCAACGGTCAAAGTCAGAGCCAAGACCCTTGTTAAGGTGTACTTCCGTCGGGTGGCGGCGAGTGCAGCCACCTAAGTACGCCCACTGTAGTGTGGGTTACTAACTAAAAATAACTAACTACCCCGGGTGCACCGGGCCTGACATCCACGTGTGCGTGGTGGCCCACTTGGCATGAGCCGCCCGCTTAGGCGGTGTGCACTACACGTGTTACCCACAAATACCCTCTTCGTAGGGGCTCCTACCATATAATGGGTTAGCCCAACACACCTCATGTATTCCGTATCCCAACGGCTAACCACGCATCCTATATGTAGAGCAAAACCCGGAAGCGGGAAGTACCCTCAAGATGTTCGAGACCTCGCTCCCTATGGGATGGTGTCTCAGTTGAGAGAGCCCTCTGCGCCACGTAAAGGCTGGCTTGTAAGACCAACGTGGTTCTGGCTATACCTGCAGAGGTTCGGGAATGGCCCAGAAAAAGGGTAAACTCCAGGGACGGATGGTACACACGTGAGTGTATAATGACACGATATCCTGTGAAGGAAAGCAAAAGGAAAAAGGGAAAACCCAAGAGAACCGGCGACGGGGCGTGCAACACGCGGCAACAGACCCGGCCACGGGGCGAACCAAAATAAAGAACGAATCCCAAACGGGAATGTGGTAAACACCACGACGAAGAACCCAATACTGGGGCGGAATCCAAGACTGACAGTGGAACAAATAACCAATACCGAACACGGTGATACTGTAGCAGTAGTGGCGCCTGAATGTTCCCAAGGGGATGGTAGACGGAATCCACTCGTGGATACTCTCCGCGAGGAGTTGTAATACCTACGAGGGCCTTTCTTACCAGAGCCTTACTCTGCAAAGAGTATATCTCGAAAAAGAACCAAGGTTACCATTTACTGGTGGTGCTGACGGCGAAGCCGTGATTACTTAAGTAGGTTTGCACCACAATAAACTAAATAAATTAACTAATTTGGTGCACACCTCTTGAGGTCCATACACGTGGAGTTCCCACTTTCTGGGCCACAAGTGGCGATAACCATAAAATTAATTATCCAAAATTGGAACCGAAATTACCACACGCGTACAGCGTACCATCTGTCACCAGAATGCCACTTTTAATACCTGTCCAGGTCCCTGAAGTGCCACCTCATCGCTATCCCGCGAGGGACCAACTCATAAATGAGGCATCGAACCAATTCACCAGTGGATACTCCTATGAATAGGAACAACTCCTAACCGACGGGAGAGCGTTGCGCCACACTATATGAAGAGCGATTTGATTCCCTCTACCTCCAGAGGCCATTGCACCACACTTCAG
Organism: Gracilariopsis chorda; assembly: GCA_003194525.1. NCBI lineage: Eukaryota > Rhodophyta > Florideophyceae > Gracilariales > Gracilariaceae > Gracilariopsis > Gracilariopsis chorda. Next base: position 65,185 of record NBIV01000094.1, read on the forward strand.
GGCACAAACAATGCCACAACTCACCTTCAATCAGTATTCGCTGACATATTTCCGAAGAAACTACGTCAATCCCTCGTTTACTGGCTTGATGACATTTTAATACACAAAAAACGGTTGGAAGACTCCTTCAACAAATTCGGAAGCTCTTCCAGGTCTGCAAGGAACACTCAATCCGTCTCAACCCATAAAAGTTTATTCTGCTTTCAACTTCAATCAGGTGGTGCGGAAGAAATATGTCCGCATCAGGAGTACGGTATGGTCCACTAAAACTCAATGCTCTGTTAGCAATGGAACCTCCGACCAATGGAGGCCACCTGCAGCAATTTCTGTGTGCAATGCAGTGGGATAAGATGAGCATACCCAACTTCTCCAAGATCATACTACCGTTGAAAAACTTTTTGGAACAGGGGTACAAGAAAGCTGGAAAGCGCACAAAGACTTCCGTGGAAAACGTAGATCTTGCGGCCCTCGGTTTGTCCGAACTAGAAACACAGGAATTTTGAGCTTGCAAAGAGGCACTTGCCCACAGCGTCACACTCGCACACAGGAAGGATAATCAGAGAATTGTTATATACACAGACGCTTCCGACAACCTATGGTCCGGCATCATCACTCAAGTTCCGCTCTCCGACCTCACCAAACCACATTAAAAACAGCAGCGCAGTTCTCTAGCATTCTGTTCAGGCTTCTTTAACACCACCCAACTGGGTTGGTCTGTCCTGGAGAAGGGAGTATTTGCCATAATGTCTACGTTGGAACGGATTCATTGGCTTGTAGCCACCTCAACCGGATTTGATCTCTACACCGATCATAACAATCTTATATTATTTTTCGACCCTCTCTCCATCATTCCTGATCTCAGCCTCCCGTCCGTTCGAAAAGTCCTGCAATGGGCAATGAGGCTTAGCGCCTACAACTACACTTGCTTCCATGTCAAAGGCACCACAACTACACTTTTTTCCATGTCAAAGGCACCGAAAACATGTGGGCTGATCTTCTCACTAGCTGGGATGCACTTCCAACGGTTTGCCGATTGGTGCAAATTTCTATTCTCCCATCAAGCTCCGCCGAGGATTTATCATGGCCGAAGTCTGAATAAATAATTGCAGTGCAATCAGCGAACAAATCACATCGTCCTGAGCGTCTACAGATGGAACAAGGATTGTGAAAAGTTCAGGACGGCGCTATAAGGATCCCTGACAATGCGGAAGATCTGTAGTTACGACTGTGCATCATCGCACACACTGGAACATCCGGGCACCGAGGCAGAATCCCAAACACAAACAAGCTACGAAAACAATTCACATGGACCACTCAAACAGTAGACATCCGTGCATTCATCCGCGCTTGCATTCAATGCATTTCCACTACCGGTGGAGAGACGATACTAATTCCTTTTGGACAGGCAGTACACGGCACGGCACCCAATGATCTCCTACAGTTCGACTTTTTGGATATTGGACCAAGCAAAGGCGGCGAGAAATACATTGTCATGCTCCGCAACGACCATTTCTACTACAAGTAGTAGTTTTATGCATCTTCACGTACAGCTGCTGAAAACGAGGCTCAAGCGATCGTCGATTGGTGCGCAGCTTTTGTCACACCAAAGGGTCTCATGTCCGACGGACCTGCTCACATCCGCAACGGAACTGTACGCCTACTCTGCAAATTTCTACGTGTGCCGCATCACTTCAACCTTCCATACATTCCTTGGAGCAACGGAGCAGTGGAGCGTTTAGGGAAAGAAGTTATTTGAACCTTTAAAGCATAGAAATCAGAACTAAACATGGATTTCAAGCAATGAATAGATTTGCTACACGTGATACAGAGCATTTTCAACAACTCTGCCTCTTCGCACCGAATGAACATTGCACCGGTAACCAATGTTCTTGATGCCAAGGCATGGAGCAGTCTACGCCCATCTCCTCGCTCTTCCGTTCCACCACTCGTAAGGCTATGAAAGTTTCGAAGGTCACCCAGGAGCGCTGCATTAACATCAAGCCCTCACAGGAAGCTTGCGCGCAGATTCACCCTCTGGTACAAAAGGCCCTCCAGAAGAACCCAAAGGCATCAAGGGAAAAGGCGGCAAGAGGCACTTTTCCAAACTTTGGCGAAGTTGATTATGTCTTGGTGCCGCGCGGCAATTTTTATGCCCAGGGAAAACTCGCACTGCAACGGCACGGACCTCGCTGCATCAAAAATGCTCTATCAGATTACGTCTCTGAGGTGAAAGACCTACGCAGTGGCCTAACGGAAGAAATTCATGGTTCTCGCCTCAAATACTTTCAAGACAGCTTGTTGAGCACAGAGGTCATAACGTTGCACTTCATAGCGTCGAAAACTGGAATTCCAGTCAATCGTTTAATGAAACTGGTAAAAACCAAAGAATAGCTCATGATTCAAGTGCTTTAAGAGACTAAGCACAAAGGAAGACACTTTGGAACCACTGGCAAGGATATACGAAGATGTCTCCGTCATGACACAGCGCTTGCTTAAGCGTAACAACACTCCATGCGACCTGGTTCGCGACGCTCGTTTGCAACTCGCTTTTTGAAAGAGGGGAGTGTAGCCGTTTCCGGCTGCATCGCGCTGGACGGAACCCAAAAAGGCTACTTGAACCCTAGTTGTAGGTTACACTAGCGTAGGTATCTTATCAAATGCTTGCAGTTCCCAATTGGGGAACACGGTAGTGGCATTTAAGCCCCAAGAACATCGCCGCTCAGTAAATCGAGGCATCGAACCTCACCTTTCCATCGAAGAACAACTCGCGTAGTTCGCCTCAGTGACAAAGACAAAACCAAATACGCTTGCTACACCTGCGCCGCACTGTACGTGGTTACGTCATCAGGCACCGTGTTGGCACGACTTTGCACAGTTCGGGCGTCCTTTTTGTAGTGAAAGAGAGGTCACAGACGAGGAAATATGGTTGTAGTTTGAATTGTGGTCGCGTATATCGCTCTCATTGACCGAAGAGCGGTTTTGGCATATCCTGCAGGTGTGAGTAGATACGAATGAATGCCATACACCGCACAAACAGGAGAGTTGAAGAAGCATGGAGGGTACAAGGGACAACGCTTAGTGCATTGTTCTCGTTTGCAGGCCCTATCCAAACAGTATAAAAGGGAAGGCAGTGAACGTCAGACCGTCCTCCTCCTTCAGTTCTCTCCAGGTCATGGGACGTCTCTGGGCACGCGAACGGAGTACCACTAGTGGGCGATGTGGGATATGATGTGATGGAGGAGGGGAGAAGGAGGAGCTGGTGGCAGGGGCGTTCGACATTTTGCGATTTCAGGTAAGCATTCCAACTCATTCCAGACATCAGGAGATGCGTTTGATGATGGAGGAGAGCTGAACACTGACAACAATTTTCTTCTTTCTTGCTTTTTGTTATCAAAGGTGCGAGCGGCTACGATGCGAAGAGGTAAATCTCAAAGTGATCTAGTCTTCTTAGGAGGCATCATTCGTGTGGTATGGATGGACATGTTCCTAGTCGAAGTATTCCTTCCACGCAGGGGGCACAGGGTGTTCTCTCTCAGAGATGTGGTCATGAGATGGTACATGAGGTGCAGCCGGAAATGAGTTGGGGTGGGGAGGGGACACCCAAGCCAGTTCCGGTGGGCGCCTCATCTTCGGGTGTGGTGAGTGGGTTCGACACCCGCCCGGCTTCAATAGACTCCTTCATACCCTCGGTCTTGTTGATGGGTATGGACTTTGTGAAACATCCTACCCACACCGTGAGGCTCAGCCCTGTGCTCCGTACAGGTATGTGGAACACTATCTCTTTCCGTTTCGCATGTGGATTCGTTCTCGTAAGCTGTCGGAATCCATCACTCCTGAACCAAACCATCGTCATCAATTGTATCGCTTGCGCGTGCGTTTTGCATAACTCACAGAATTGACCGTTGAGGGTTATTTCAGCTGAATGACCGAACTGTCTTCAGACAAGAGTGTAGCACCTTCAAGATCAAAGTATCCTACTTCCAGTTTGCATTTTAGTGGTAGTCGCTCTGAAAGACCAAACATAGAATAGTGAGAACTACGTGCAACATCAGCGTTGAGTTGAGGAACATGATGTTCCTTGACCCAAAGCAGTGCATTGACGCGATCCAAAGCGCTTGCTTTCGCTTCACAGCCCACATTGAGTATCTGAATATGTGTTCCAACCCGGTAGTAATCACAACTATCAAGAATTCCTGAATGAATCGTTGGCAATACCGTATACGCATCGATGAAGGTTGAAAGTTGGTGAAAATGCATCGTGAGGAATATTGACTGTATCTGTGAGAATTGGAACGCACAACATGGCAGATAATTTGTTTGCCAGCAGTGTCCGTATCTTGATATACTGGCGCTGATACAAAGAGAAAGCTCGCACTTGAGGTAAGGATTATGGAGATCCCTTCGTAAACTCTACCTCAAGTGCACTGTTACCAGAGAGGTGTTGCTACGATATCCCAACGCCAAGCTCTATGCCGACGAAGCAAGAAGACCGTCTATGGTCAGTGACATCCCTGCCATAGCTATCTTAGTTTCCTGTTGGTTTGCTACAGAGGGCCATGACAGACGTACGCTGAGTGATCTGAAGAGTAGTGCTACGTCGCCAGCTGTTCGTATCCTCAAGACAGATTCTCTTCTCACTCAACACATTGTAACTGTCTTCCCAACTCCCCTTCGCGTGTGACGCCAGGTATCGTAGGTCTCTCAAGGGATGGCGTTAGATGGATGTTGTGGTAACTTGTTGAAGCCATTTCCCCTTGTCATGTGCCGTTCTCAAAAGGACATGGATTGCGGTACATTCCAAAAGCCAAATCACACGTACAGGATTATCTTCCTCAAGGATACACATCTTTTGACGGGCACCGTTGGTAGATTGAGATTAAAACCCTTGGTCAGTTGCCGAAGTTTTGCTGGGCTCATGAGTCTGCAGATAATGGCGGATGACATACGCCTCACCGCGATTTCACCCATTCTCGAGTAAAAAATGGAAATGCATGCGCAGGTGCAGCAAATCTCTCACGAGAGAATGCTGGTTTTCTGGTTGACATCGGTTTGGCAAACGGGGGTACGTTGGGAACTTATCTAGGGGCCTATGCTCCTTGGGCAGTTCTTCGGGAAAAGGAATGAAGCAGACTGACATTGTTGTGTCAAAAACGCAATAGACGCAAAAGAGGCGGAACGCCGCGGACGTAGGCTACAGAACCGTGCAGCTCCAAATGGAAAACAAAACGGCGCTCTATCAAACGTGTCCACGCGGCGTGAATCCACCTCCACTGCGCCATAGCAATGGGGATCGCACGGGGCGTCAACGCCGGCATAACGCACTCAGTGCACCATTTACCAACGACCTCACGCGTCGCTTGCAGGTTAAAACACCAAGAGAAGTGCAACGAAGGGCCTCATCTCCGAGCATTCTTCAAAGTGAAGCCAGACGAAAAAAAAAAAGAAGAGAACCCGTCGTTCGTCCCATCGTTTATCTTCCCGCTCTCGACGCTTCCGTTCTCCGAGACTAGTACAAAATGGGCGCTCCACTGCCGCGGGTGCGCTCCTCGCCCGCTATGCACAAGCCGTTTCTGCCATTACGCAGAATGAAGCACTGGCGAATAGCCGTATGCGCACTCGCTATGGCCGGCATTCAAGTCTGTTATGCCGCTCAAATCAACTTGGGAACGGCGCAACTATTGTTGTTAGGAATTTCAGAACGCGCTGTATCGCTGGCGTGGTTAGCGGGACCACTTTCTGGGTTGATTGTGCAACCGATTGTCGGCCATATTTCCGACGGATGTACGCATTGGCTAGGAAGAAGAAGACCGTTTTTGATAGCAGGTACCATTTTCACCACCGCTGCATTACTCTTGTTTTCACACGCTACACAGGTTAGTACCTTTTTGTCCGGACGTCCCTCGCCGTCGTTCGCACTTTCCTTGGCGGTGTGTTCGTTTTTCCTGCTCGACTTTTCAATCCAGGCTATTCAGGCGCCGCTAAGGGCGCTCATTACCGACGTGGTTCCGCAGCCGCAACGTGCGTTGGCTAATTCGTACATAGGCGTGTTCACGGGATTGGGTAATCTGTTAGGCGGCGTTTTAGCCGCAATGGAGTTATCCAAAGTGTTTCCGTTTTTCCAACGCGATGTTCAGGCTTTGTTTTGCATCTCTGCGCTCCTTCTCATCGTTACGGTGGCGGCATGTGTCGTCACTACACATGAAGAGCCGCTTCAGCCTGCCCATGCTTCTGGCCGTGTTTCCGTTAGTAGACATGGTGCTTCTCGTCGTGTTGCAGAGGGGGATGGCATTTCTGTGGCCACGCCACTGCTTTCTACGCCACGTCTCGCTCATGCGCATGAGTCGTTCGAACCGGGATGGAGAGGCGCTATTCAAGCGCTTCAACAAATCCCCAGACCGTTTTGGCAGGTGTTTTTGGTGCAACTTTGCACATGGTGTGGATTCTTCACGCTGTTTGTATATGTGAATACCTGGGTGGGACGCAATGTGTATTTGGGAGATGGAACAGCTGTAGAGGGAAGTGCACTTCGTACTGTGTTTGAAGAAGGCGTTCGGTTGGGTGGAAAGGGAAATGCACTGACGGCTGTCATTACGCTTGCATACTCGTTGGCACTGCCGTATTTGCTACGCAAGTGTGGTGTTGTTCCGATCTACGCGTTCAGCCAGGTGGTTGAAGCGGCTTGTCTTATGTTGGCCATATTCATTCGCGGCACGCCTGGACAGAAGGCGCCTTCCGGGTTGCTGCGAATGGCGACGCTGTTGGATATTGGTATGTTTGGGGTGGTTTGGGCGACGACGATGAGTGTACCATGGACTTTGATTGGAGATGCGTTGGAGAGTGATCATCGGTATGCGCGACAACTTGGGCTGTTCACGACGTTGTTCAACGCCAGTCAAAGCTTTCCGCAACTGGTAGTCGCATTCGGTGCTCCGTTTGTATTGAGCATTGCGGGCGATGACCCAGCCGGGGTGATGTTTGTGGGCGGTGTGTTCGGGCTTTTGGGGGCGATATTGGTGGGTGTTCTCAAATTGGATGTGTCTGCGACACCGGCTGTACTGGATGAGGAAAGTATCTTGGAGGAGGACGAAGAAGAGGAGATAGAGCGTGAACGGGGGTATGCGTTGCGAATCAGCCAATCGTTCACTACGGACGGCTTCTGGACTTGAAGGGTTAGCGGAGGACTGTTAACTTACGAAGGGTATCTATCTAACTGTTTCCTTCAACGTTTTCGGGGGTTGGGTTAATGTTGAACACGTGTCATGGTTGTTCACCGTGTAACTTTTTTCTATTGCTGAGTGTACTGTAGTTGGTGTAGCAATTTGTTCTTCTTTTCACTAAATGTCTAGCGTTTCTCTTTCAGGTTTCGCCCGGACGGCCTTCGGGCTCTGTGCCGTTGGCGCTGGTCCGCCGTCAGCACAATTGCGTTTCGAGATACAAAGGTATCAAGTCGCAGATGACTACATTCGCCGTGACTGCCGCCTCCGCTTCCTCTTCCCCAACCTGCGCCGCAGCTACAATGCCGCGTCCACCCGCACCGCCGCCGCAGCTGCTCACCACCCTCGCCATGGCCGGCGTCCAAGTCTGCTACGCGGCGCAGATTAACTTGGGTACCACCCACCTCGTACACCTCGGTCTCCCCCACAAGTTCGCCTCCCTCGCCTGGCTCGCCGGTCCGCTAGCCGGTCTAATTGTCCAACCCGTCGTCGGTTTTCTTTCAGACAACTGTACCCATCCGTTGGGCAGAAGGCGGCCCTTCATCATAGTCGGCGCCCTGCTAACTGCACTTTCGCTGCTAACCTTCTCTAACGCAACTCAACTCGCCACTCTAATCTCTTCCAAAGAAAACGTCGACGCAGTTTCCCTCGCGCTTGCAGTCGTTTCTTTCTTCGCCCTAGACTTCTCCATTCAGGCCATTCAAGCCCCTCTACGCGCGCTAGTCAACGATGTCATGCCTCCCGCCAAACTGTCCTCAGCCAATTCGTGTATATCGTTTTATTGCGGTGTGGGAAATCTTGTGGGTGGTTTGTGGACAGCTGTACATTGGTCTTCTCTGTACGCTTCTTTGCTGTCTGATATCCAGATAGTATTTGCTCTTTCAGCCATCTTTCTCATCGTCACAACCTGGTTTACCGTTTGGTCCACCCAAGAGCAACCGCTTACAACTGCGAAACCGCCGCTGCTTAATAGCAGTGTATCCGCACCGAGCCGGCTTCGCTCCATATCCGCTTTGCCCTCTTCGCTTTCATCACGCGTTTATAATATTCTTCGCGGCATTCCAGACCCGTTTTGGGGCGTCTTTCTCATCCAGCTATGCACCTGGTGTGGGTTTTTCACGCTTTTTGTCTACGTCAACTCGTGGATGGCGCACAATGTCTTCGGCGGTGATCCGGCCCTACCGCCCTCTGATCCGAAGCGACAACTGTTTGATGCGGGCGTTCGACTTGGCGGTACTGCGAATGCGACCACTGCTGTCGTCACTATTGTGTATTCTGCGATTCTTCCCCGCTTGTTGAACACGTTCGGCATCACCCCCGTTTATGTGTTCTCTCAGCTTGTTGAGGCGTTTACATTAATGGCTGCAATCAACATTCGTCCCGGCGCATTCCCTCCATCCGCAGCGTGGCAGCTCATAGCCGTCGGGAACATCGGCGCCTTTGGAGTAGTATGGGCGACAACTGTAAGCGTGCCTTGGACAATTATCATGACTGCTTTGGATTCGGATCCGTACTATGCAGCCAACAAAGGTTTGTTCACCACATTGTTCAATGTCAGTCAAAGTTTTCCGCAACTGGTAGTCGCCTTTATCGCCCCGCTCATTCTGGCTCTGCGTGATGACTCGTCATATGTTATGTTTGTCGGTGGCATCGCCGCTCTTTTTGGCGCAGTTCTTGTTGTTTGGCTTCGAGTGGAACGAGCTGTTCCAAAACCGATACCGATTTCTGGCAAAGTCGCTTCGATGTCATCCATTCATGTATCATAATTTTCGGCGCCTACACCACGGAGACGCGACGCTTGTATAGCATCATGCAGGCCTAATCCTCGGTGCGTGTCAGTGATGAGTTTCGGTATTCTTCTGTTCTGAACTGTTCTTTAAACTTGTACCATTTTTTTGTCAATAACTTTACACGGACTGACCAGCTTCCTTCAGCCTGAGCAGCCGGCTGTGTGGCAATCGTCCTTCAACATTATACTCCCGCCTCTGGCTCCGAAGAAGAAGCGTTCGGCTAACGCGTTTGAACAGCAATGCTTCTGTCTATTAGCAGAGGCACGAGCTGTTAATGTGAGTGGATAAGGGTAAAAATGATTGCACGACAACCGCATGCTAGTCCCCCAAGTACTTGTTATTCTTATGTCTACCTTAGTTAATTCTAGATAGACATATGCTGAAGCTCTGCCATTGGCTTCTTCTTCCCCAGTAACGTCGTAAACCAATCGCAGCAACCATGGTGGCCCTACCACAAGCCCCCGTTTCATATAGTGCAGGTGTAGCATATTGTGAGTGTCATGTTGCACGATTACACGACACCGGACGTCAGCAGCCCTTTTTGTATCCTTCTTTGCCGGAGAATAGCTTGAATTAATGTTCGTAACTAAAGCGCATCAGCACTGGCGTGCAATGCCAACAGATAGTAGACCGAAAAAGATTAAATAGCAACGTGAGTACTGCAGCGGCAGGCACAAGAAATGCACGGCCTCGACCAAGGCAAGGCGGAAATAGATGACGATAAAAGCATACACAAAACAGTGGCCCACTAGCAGCGGTAGAAAAAAATAGTGACAACAGATGCGCGATCTAAACCTTAAGCCTAGCAAAATAGAGCTACAAACGTCTTAAGTGAAAAGAAACAATCAAAAACTTGGATATAATCCGGTGCTTGAAGCAAACCAATACACCAGCTGATCTCGTAACTAAACGAGACAGTTGAGTCATGCACCGTGTGTAGCAGAAGATTCAGCATGGTTACGCCGAAAAATTGATGTAGAGTAGTGTTGTAGGATATAAAGAGCAGACAGCGCAAAGGAAAGTTGGGTATAGCTAAAAAAAGGATACATTTTCTGTCTCGAGCTGGCTTGGAGGCTTCGAAGCTCTAGATTTTATAGACAATTGTTTTTATGCATACGTTTAGTTTTTGCATACTACGTCTAAGTATTGAGTGATGATAACCTGTCTCGGACCACATCTTTGCAATAGAAAATCAGCTTGGCAATGTTACTGTACTGAGGAGGGTAGTTATGTGTCGATATAATATTTGTTGATAGCCCCAGATGATTCTGTTATCCTCTTCTCAACCAAATCGCCATTTCCACGCCTTTTATCTCCGCCATCATTCGCAAAATGACTGACAACTCCAGTATATCATGTCATTTCATTCCATATTATCCTTTTATCGATATGGAGGCAGACGAATATGAGAAAACGCATACCCTGGCACCGACAACTATTGAACAAAACGCTTTCAATGGATTCCCTTCCCGCATCAAAGGCTTTGGTTGGTGTAAGGATTTAATATTGTAATTAGAGAAAGCACTGCGTCGTATTTTTGAGAAGGATACGAGAATGGAGGTCGCGAACACTGAGTGTAATAATATAACTGCTCAGGCGCCTACTCTTTATGTATGTGGGCTATTGAATGGTATGGTATTCGCTTCGAAGTGTTATAGTTTGAACAATGTTGCTCCAATTCATTCCCTCCTTTCCGTTATTGATACTCGCTTAGACAAATAAACATCGTCTTCTTGCGTTACGCCATACTAGTAGTGGCGGTTGATAGGGAGCCAGCAGCTGGTGGGGTGGAGGAGTGCTTAGAACTTCTTCACAGGTCGCGTCGAAGAAGCTGTAGTAGAGGCTGGGGAGTGAGCGTGGGATGGGCTGTAGCAACCGCTGAAGTGCGAAGCGGAGGAGAAGCAGCGACTGCGGACGAGGGTGCACACGTTGGAGAGACTGCTTTTGAGAGGCAAGTTGGCAGGGGAGCAAATTGTGCAGTTCTCGTCCGGGATTATAGACTTGTTTTTTGCGAGAAGTTGCTCGTCAATTAGTGACGCGATGGAGGTTCAAAGTGGCGCAGTAGTCGCAGAAGCTAACCTTGAGGACGTCAAGCGCGGCGGCGTGGTGTTGGATAACGGCGCCTCGCAGCTGCATCGCAATGTGTTGACGAGCATGATGGACCGCGTATGCAGCCTATTTGCGGCACTGTGGCAGCGAATTGTGAGTGGGTGGCAGCATTGGAAGAGCGGCGGCGGTGGTCTGCCGGAATGGCTGACGTTGCTGAAGGCATGAGCGCGTTGCGCGTCATGGATCTTCTACAGCACATGCGCTCGACGCATGTGGGGGTGCCAGGGTGGAAGCGGCGAGAGGGCACCTGGGGTGGAAGCGGCGAGAGGTGGTTGGCCCTTAAATGGGATCGAATCTCATAAGGACTCCACATCCTCCCGGCCTTTTCCACCTATTGCAACAGCAGGGGGGAAGTGCCTGACACGTATCATGTGATATTTGTTGGTCGCGAAACATGTAAAGTGTTCCAGCAGCTCCTACAGCATTCTTAGCTCCGCTTGCCCAGCAGTGCTACTGTACTTCAGTGACGCTGGCGCCAGAAGACGGAGTTTTATTGGTTATTGTGCAGCTCCTGAGGCTGCTAGAAGCCAATGGGGTGACGTAGACCTACAAAAGAGTAAGTAGAAAGTAGTAATGCGTTTCTGCTTTGGTTTAAATGCTTACTACAGAAGGGCAAGTTGACTCCCGGACTTCAATCTGGACTCAACTCAACATCACACCATACACAAACATCACCCCCCAACCTTTTCCCTTCCTTGTATCAGCCATTCAACCATCATTTACATCTAGTCAGGGTTTGCCGCTAGTGCATACTTTCGGTAGGGAACTTCCGTCACTTAAACCGGTTGAGCGTTTCAAGCGTGGACAGGGGAGAGGCAGTGTGTACCCATCGTGCTTCTGTCGTTTGTGAAACCCACCGGAGCTTTGCTTGGATACCGTTGTAGGTCGAAAGACCTGATGATTTCCGTACGTAAGTGCTAGACGGGAAGCTGTCCATAGGTGACGTGCCGTGCAACGTTTCCCCCAGAGGGCTAGATTGGGTACAGAGTTAAAGCATATCCCACTGTTAGTAGCTCTACTTTTGAAGCTCTTTGAGGATTTTATGCGCCTGCTTCTGGTTAGAGCAGAAGTGGATAGGCTGCGAAAATCGCTTCACATTCGGAGTGTTTCACCAGCAACCGGGACTGTGACTTCTAGTGGCCATTGACATACGACTTTGGTCGCGCGCCGTTTAAAGAATTTTGGAAGAAGTTTTCTAGGATTGAGATTCTCGCTCTCCCCTTTGTTTTCATATTTGCTTAGCAGGCTGATTCCTTTTGGTCCCTGCACTTTCATTTTTTCGTGCTTTCTGTTTATCATATTCATCACTACGGGGCTTCCTGCTACGACGACACTCTTTCTAGCCTACTTTAGTGCTAAGTTTGAGCCTTTCTTTGTCACCTTTTGGTAATGGCGCCCACATGGGGCTCTCTCGGAGGGCATTCTTCTGATTCTAGCCCTACTTATACTGCTTTTGACAGATGCTTTGTTGATGTTGTGATGTTTTTCTTCTACTTTGAAAACGTGGCTATGAAAGAAAACCCGAAGAATATATGGGGCTTGAGCTTCTCTGCTTTCAAAAGACGAAACCCTTCTAATTTTATTATGATATGTACGCCATGAATGGTTGACTATCCAAAGAACCAAAAGATTATCAATCCTTTCAATAATCTTTTATCAATCGCTTTGGAGAAGTCGAAGAACCTGAAGAGGTTGTTCCCCTAGAAATATCGGCTATACTGGATTACGGAGATTTGGGTTGTTCCCTGATTAACATGGACAACCACTTCCAGAAAGCTGGGTTCAATTCTAAGGCAAATTTCGGCCTGTTAAGAAAAGCTGTGATGGAATACGCTGATTTAACTCAGTTTATCGTCTTTCGTGGTGCAGAAGAATATGTAGAGTTAAGTTTAAAGTTGAAGCCTTTGATGTTGCCAAGAAAGCGATGGGATCGCATGTTTTATTCATGGGCCCATCGAAGCGTATTGTTCAAAGCCACACGTCATTTGATCATTCTTCTCCCCAGAGTTTGGAGTCCAAGGATGATAAGTTATCCAAAAAGTTTGCAGAGCTTACTCTGATGGTTAAAAAGTTACAGACGGAACGTTGACCCTACGGCAGAACCTGCGTTTTCTGCAAAACTCTCCGTCATTATGCGTCATAATGTGAAGCCAACCCGCATCTTGATACTAGATGTGCTCTTTGTGGAAAGACTGGACACTCTGAGATCACCTGCTAGTGACGAATCAGGGCAGAAGAGACTACAAAAGTTTTGGAAACCAAAGAAGAGGAAAAGAAACCTTGTTCCGGTGCACAGAAAAGATCTGACCATGTCTCGATCGTGTCTGAGAACGTTTAGAATGCGGAGGTAGTTCTTACGACTAAGAGAAATGCCGGAGGTGGAGCACTTCCTAAGAAATCCTGTTCGGATGGCAGAGCGCCCATCCCAGAGTTGCTAAACTCATCCCGGTCAGAAAGAAGAATTCATAAATCGAATTTTCATGAGCATAAACCATGGAAACAGAAACGGAGAAAAGCTGAGAAAACGAGCTTATAGGTTCATGCAAGAAAGTACAATGTCATGACAGAGCTGACAAATTCTTCATCTGAATTGACATTTGGACAACCAATTCGCGGAGACACTGCTGATGCTAGGAAGGAGATTCGTATGCTTATCAGTTGCCTAAGTAACGTCCGACTTTTATCTGCCGGTCTAGTTGGGAAGCAGATTAGACTTTCAAAGAAAGATTCTGTGATGATATACGGAACTGAAACCGAAGAATTACTTGATTTTGTAGCCGTGTGCAATCTCATTTTTACCAAGTTTGGTGAAAAGTTGTCATAGGAGACAAATCATACGTCGAAGAAGATACCTCTAGCGAAAGGACAGAGCGCCTTATGCAAAGGTATACTTCATGATGTGCCCATGTCGTTTGGAGGCATGTCTGTTCGGCTAGACTTTCTCGTTATCGAAGGTCCTCCGTTCGATATTGTAGTCGGTTGTCCCACTCTTGAGACGCTTCAGGCTTTCTTAACCTTGGCAACCAGCAAGTGAATATGAAACATGTTGGGAAGAAAGTTATACTTGGCTTCAACTACGCTTCTGTTGATGTTCCGGACGAAGAAGAATTTCACACAGCTAGCGATGAATTTACATCGAAATATGAAGCTTCTTTCAATCATGAGAGTACTTCTGAAGACGAAAAAGAACTGTCGCTGTCACAGACAAAAGTCGCATAAGGCGGTCTGTCCTTTCGCTAGAGGTATCTTCTTCGATGTATGCTTTGGCTCCAATGACAACTTTTCACCAAACTTGGTAGAAATGAAATTGGACACGGCTACAAAATCGAGTAATGCTTCGGTTTCAGTTCCGTATATAAAAGGCGATCGCGGCGATATGATACAACATTTGGACATCTCTGGTGACAGTCAACAAAGAGAGCTGGTGTCCTCTAAGCCATCTCATGTTCCCGAAAATGGAAGGAAAGGGACAAGTTCTTGTTTGCAAGATTCCGATGTAATCACTTGCTCTCTTGTGGACCTGCGTCCCTCACAAGTCCCTGTATCTCACGTTTTTGAGCTATTCGTGCATAATCCATATATTTCAGAGCCAGGAGTATGTCCTCTAAGCACAATAATTTCGTCTAAAAGGAGATAGATCTGTTACTGAAGGCTGGTATTGTTACCCCTTCTACTTCATCATGGTTATTTCCAGTCTTCATTTCTTTGAGGAAGATGGACGTTCGAGGTTCTGGGTTGAATCTCGCGAACTCAATAGAGTCATGAAAGCGGATGGATGTCCACTGCCCAGCATGGAAAAAATCTTTGACGACCTTGGAGGATGTTGTGTTTTCACCACCATTGATCTTTTCTCGGGGTATTGGAAAGTCAAGATTTCTGAAGATTGCAAAGAGATGACCAGCTTTGTTTGCAGATACGGGAAAATCATGTTTGAATTCATGCCGTTTGAACTTCTGAATGGCCCTTTTACATTTCAACGTATGATGAACCATGTGCTCTGGGGACTTGCTTTTGTCCGGTTATACATTGAAGACGTCGTAATATTCTCAAGGAGCCTCGAAGAACATGTTTCTCATTTGAGGCTAGTGTTCGACCACATAAGGAAGCATGGTCTTAAGCTCAAGTTGTCGAAGATTTTCTGTGCACTGCCTAGGGTATCTCTTCTGGGACATGTCGTTGATGCAAGTGGCATATCTGTGGACACGTCAAAGACTCACAAGATTCAAGAGGCTCCCGTGCCTAATAATATGACAGAGCTTAGGTCTTTTCTCGGTCTAGCAGGGTACTATCTTGGGTTTATCAGAAACTTTGCTGGCACATCCGCCGTAGTTCACAGCGCTACGTCATTAAATAAGACTTTGAAATGGACCGAAGATACGCTTGATGCTTTTCGTGACTTGACAAACAACTGGCGGAGCCTCCATTGTTGTCATTTCCAGACTGAGAAACAGTTTCTCGTAGAGACCTCTACCTCTAATGTTTCCCTGCGCGCAGTGTTGTTGCAGAAGAAAGAGGAGGGAAGATTTCTCCAACTGCCGTTCGCTGGTCGTAGTATGGCCTTTATTGAAAGGAATTGCTCCGAATGTGAACGAGAGGCACTGGCAGTCATTTTTGCATTCAAGAAGTTCAGGTTGAAACTTCGTTCCTCGGTTCCATTCAAAGTTATCACAGATCATATGGTGTTACGCTATGCTTTCTAGAAGCGGGGCATACATAGACGCCTGGACTGATGGCTGGACTTCCTAGCAGAGTACGACTTTGAGACCGTGTATCGTGCGGGCAAGGTTATTGGTGCTGCAGACTGCCTTTCTATGATTCACCACGAAGAAAAGGTATACTCACATTAATCAGAAGGGGATTTAGGTTGCCTTGCAGATGAAACTGAGAATTGTTTTGGACTGGAACCATACTATTCGAATATTTCCCGCTACCTTTGTGGGTTGCAAATGAAATAGAGTGACACATATACTCGTCAAGCAATCGGACATAATGCGAAGTGGTTTCTGGTTGGGGAAGGAAACTGTCCAGGAAGATGGCGAACAATTTGCGAGTTGTCTCAGATATCATTCGGCGACAGGATATCATTAAGTCCTTTTCACAACAAAATGGAAACTCGGACGTTGCAGCCGCACGAAAGTTTATCACAGAGCGGTTTTGGTGGCCGACTATGTATCGAGTATTCGGGGACAGCTTGAAGAGCTGTGATGCATTTCAAAGAGTTTCACCACTGACTAAGTATTACGTCAGTCTTCATACACCGGTTTCTTGGCTGTTTGACGTATACTCGACCGATTTCGCCGGCCCATTTCCTACAATCAAGTCGGGATGCAGATTTCTTTTGGTTTGCGTTGAGCACTTGACCGGTTGGCCAATCGCTACCCCCGCTAAGACCTGTACATCAAAAGTGGTCATCGACGTTGTGAAGAAGGAATTCATTCTCCACTCGGCCTACACAGAGTTACTGTTTCGGACAATGCAACGTGTTTCACATCTGTTCTGGGAAGTAAGTTTCGTGCAATCAAGTGTTTGGGCCTGACAAAGGCACCCTTGGCGGAAAACGTTTTTTAGAGATTCCCTTCCCTGCGGAGAACTTGTACTTTGCCTCGCTGCATCCACAGCACAATTAACACAATTCTTGTGTATTAATTGTTGCGTTTTCCTCCTTTTTAATACTTTTCTTCTTTTACAAGTCGTGCCGCACGGTACAACTGTGATCCCTATCGTTTTTCTTTGTTCCGCGCTCATTCACGCACATCTTGGCCTGCTGTGCCTACATCTATAATGCGACCACCACTTTATCACCGTTATAGTTTCTGACCCGTCGTTTCTACGTCATCGCACCGACGTCGTCGCTATCTGCCCTCATTCTTACATCGAGAAGCTTACGATTCGTTGCCCTACTAGACAAGACCGTATGGTATGCTGTTACTCTGGCAGAGGTTGGAAATAATCTGCATTACATTAACCTGACTTCAAAGAGTTTGTTCGATATACCGACTAATATTGCAACAGTTTCCTGTTTCAGTTAATTACGATCAATTTTGACCACTCCAGGCCATGCTGTGCCCTCTTCGAAGTCTCGCTTGAACCATCTTATCAATATTGTGAACGCGTACTGAGAAATAGCGTGGTACTACGAAAAGAATTGGAAGAGAAGCTCCGCAGAAGACCTCGTCACTAGATTATGCTGTAAATCTCCTCCCTAACTCCAGAGACGAGACCAATTCTTCTCCAAAAATGAATACGCTTCCAGTGGTTGCTGGGAAGAGAAACATCGACAGCGGTATCGAAGACGTCTAAAATGTTTTAATGGAACCAAACATGAGAAATTGCTACCCATAGCCTTCAGCTACATCGGTGGAGTCACTAAGCCATGGTATCTTGTCCATGTTAAACATTTGACCTAGTTTAGAACCTTCCGTGGCATTTTTGGTAATCTTGAAGCTCGTTTGAAGATATTAAACAAAGAGACACTTGCTTGCATCTGATTGAGTATTTGTATACAGATGAAAGACGTCGAGCAGTACCATAAAGACGTCCTGAAAGTCACACGTTATTGTGGTGCAATGTGCGTGAGTGGGAGAGCACCGAAAGACGTTCAGGATCTTTCCTCGCTATAGATGAACCCAGCTGGGTAGAGCCCTCCCAGAAGTGTCACGATTATGTCGGATTGTAAGGCCAAGACCGCCCGTCGCGACTTGCGCAGGGAGGTTGAGGCAAAAATTTTGGTATTCGCGGAAGCTGCGTGTGTGGATAAGTGTCCTCTGAGGAGAAAACATTTCCATGTAAGTGGGAAGTGCAATCAAGGCCCGCAGGCAGCGGGGAAAGCTACCCTGTAAAGAGAAGAAGGACAGGGGAACTGACTCACGAGAGTAGTGACGGAGGTAAATGGCAGTGCCAGTAAGTAATCCTTACACAAAATCTGACACCACAGCAGTTGGAAGAACCGTCCTAATACTGGGGTTCTTTAGACTGTCAAGAGAGATAGATTTTCGCAGGCTACGGTACTTCCCTCCAAGACGTAGTAGAGAGCACGCAAAGGCAGCGAAATCTAGACCCATTTCCGCTTGTTGCGGTCCCTTGTTGGGAAAGGTTTACTAATGCGACGTCAACTCCCCAGCCCATTAACTACTAACCATCCCAGGCATGGTTGTAAAAATACCAAAAAATTCACAAAACAATACTCCACGTTGGTGGTTCATGTACACTACTGTGACCAACCACCAATTGACTCTTCCATGCCCTACGTGTGCAATTCATTATTGATGGGCTTATTTCATGCGATGATTATACTACTGAAATGTTCAGGAATTGAACCAAGTGCCGGCAATACCTCCCTAAGGGCGCTGCACTTCATATCCCCTGCTTTAGTCGGGAAAGAAAAAGCAAAAATCGGCGAATCCCAGCTGAAAATGGGTGATAAAATTGCACGCCTCTCCCCCCAAAACGGTTCAAACCTATAACTCAAAGACACAACCTCCTGCGAACGCATTGAATCATCCTTCGATAAGTGCAAGCCCTTGACCTTCCCAAAAACCTCACTCAGATACAACCTTTTTCGAGGGAGATATGAACAACAACAATACTCAACCTCAGGGACGGACTCCAGTCACGAAATTCACGACCGGCTTCCGGTCAGTACCCCTGCCGCAAGGGAATCTAACTCCGGCATAGCCTGCCAACAATGGCGCAGCGTCCCAGCATGGGTTCCAACTTCTTTCAGGGTTGGCTACTTCCAGACTGACCCCGGCAACGATTTGGCCTTCATAGAATACCCTTCTAGGTTTGCATCCGATGAAGTGGAGTCATGCCTCCCGGCTGTGGCTTGCGCCGTGGTTCCATCCAGTTACTGCCTTCGATGAGGAATTGTTCTGCATCTACGCAGATGGTTCTGGTACCCCCGCTGATGTTTGTGACCGGTACCAACTTTATTCAATCCAACCTCGTTTGTGGGTCGTTATTCGTAACTTGGACCTCAGTGCTCCACTACAGGTTCGTGGCAGTAATGCCGGGATATATCAATTACTTGGTTTGATTGATAGCTTTGACGGGAGTGAGGTCCCGCTGGAGCAAAGTGCTCAGCTAGACGGTAACGGTGGCGGTACCAGTGATCTATTTCTAGGTATAAACACCGCCCTTGCGAAGAATTTTGTGTTCTTTGAACCCTGAGAGTTTGGAAGGATTTTCTCCGAGGAGTCAATGGAACTCTACGACGCCCTGCAGATCGTACCGGACGACCAACCGATTGAGTAGGTTGACTGGGCCGGTTATTACTGCACATACAGCGTAGATGACGCGATGTTAGATAAAGAACATAAAGAGATGGGGGAGATGCGGCTGACATGGTCATAGACGAGTCATCAGAGGGGGTGCCTCCCGTCCCCAGTCTTCTGATGGCGAGCTCCGGGCCTTCATTTTCAAGCGAGGTTACGGTCATTGAAAGAGAATTCCTTGCCCGCCTCCCCCGTGGAGCGGGTTTGAGCGCTGCAGAATTTTCGGGTGACGTTACCGCGATTAGAGATGCATTGGCGTACCGCCTTGCTGAAGTTCACGTCCCGAACGATGGGGGAGTGGTTGAACCTCTATTTCATCATCCTGTTCTCGTTCGCTGGCCTAGCCAGTAATGTAGTGTAGCAGCATACAGAAGCGCGAGGATCCGGAATAACATTTCTCGTTTAGAACAGCGTTCTCCCGTTAGTTCTCGTCTTTTAAGGAGTCCTCGAAAACAGGAGTTGTAATTCTGTTTCCTACCTTTCCTGCTTTCGCGGAATTTTGATTTTCCTGTGCATTGGACAACGTAACCTAAGTTGCAGTTCTCGCACTGCAGTGATATTGGACCAACGTCAAAAGGGTACATTTTTTGATGGTTTCTACGGTATCCCAGCTTGGATTGTATCCATACTAACGGACGGGGTATCTTAAATTAACTTCCGGGTTCCAGGTGTGTCCGAAAATTTGGTCAATAAACCAACACTTATATAGATACTTCCTGGCCTTGTCGTGATATTGTGACCTCAGTGGGCGAAGAATGCCCGTAGTACACGATTATTTCTCTCAAATAGATGTCCGGATGGAACGGATATCTTGCAGCTTTGCTCCGAGGGGGCGGTGCCCAGTGCAGAATAAATTCTCCCAAGAGAGTGTGTTCATGAGATGGTTGCCGTGAGGCTTCTTTGATGCAAGGGAAATTGTTCCCGTTCTCGAGGTAGTCTTTTCCGTACTGTTGGTCTGTGGGAGTCTCCTGTTCCTTGTAGACGTTAGTCTGGTCAAACCTGAACCTTCCGGGCGTCTGGCTGCTTTGGCGGACGCCAAGAGATCAATCTTAGGTAGACTTTTCCGCTTTGCGCGGTGGTTGATGCCTGACACGTCCCGTCTGGGCGTGCACGGTATGCCCACAGTACTTGGCTCTGCAC
This sequence comes from Gracilariopsis chorda, assembly GCA_003194525.1. Taxonomy (NCBI): domain Eukaryota; phylum Rhodophyta; class Florideophyceae; order Gracilariales; family Gracilariaceae; genus Gracilariopsis; species Gracilariopsis chorda. The sequence continues at coordinate 85,711 of NBIV01000094.1, forward strand.
CTCCTTCGATTGTTCTGCCTTCTTTATAAAGGGCTTTAACCTTTCCGGCTGCGCCCTGTGTTCCTTTTTTGGCACCCAGTATCCCGTGGTTACTTCTGGCAGTCCGTCTTTTTGCGTCAAAATCGCTGATTTAGCGTGTAAAGCTGGAAGGTTGGACACCCTTTCCAGGGGCTTTGTCTCTACTTGAGGTGAGATGTCTTCCAAAAGGGGTGGAATACGTAGGACGACCGCTTTAGCCCTGGCGACTACGTCAGACTCCACCGAAACGCTTAGTATACTGCCGCGATGGCACAGAGACTTCAACAGCTAAACCTGCGGCGTTCGGTCCACATTTCCATTCTGAATGGTGGGAAATTCTTACACGGTAGAGCCAGCGTCTGGAGGACCTAGAGATGCGTCCTGCGTTTTTCCCTCAAGAGGGTATCTTCATTGCCCAGCGTTGCTGGTGCTTCAGCGCTTAAGCATCCCGCTATCTGCAGTGTGGATGGGGATGAGCGGTCCATTTTAGTAGGAAACGTCATTGAAAATGGTTCTGCGGGTATATCTTGGTGGGGAGGTTTGCAAAACGGTACCGCTACACTTTTGATTCAAGTAGTTGTCCTGATCAGTAGTGATGCCTGCTATGTTGGTTCATTCTCACGAGTCGTACGGTGTGATTGCCGCTTTTGTAACGTCGTTTCGAGACCCTGTGTGAGATATTGTGACGTCGCGTCATCATTCCGTGTTCCCCAGTACGAAATCTGTTGTGACGTCACGTTAGTGGCGAAAGAGGAATTACATTTGGGTTTATACAGCTGACGCAGAGTTTTTCCAGCATTTCTCATTTTGTCACGTTTTCAATCCCATTGAGACGGTAGAAAATTTCCATTAGAGCGGTATGTCACCCCCCCTCCCCAGAAAGAGCAAGGAGAATAGCAGTAGGGTATCTCGCATGGCTCTAAATTCGTGCCAGAGAGGTAGTAGAATTAGGAGTAGAAAGAAGCTCATTACGACCTGAAAGATCCGGCTGAGCCAGGGATTCTGACAGAATGGGTAAATCAGAGATGCCCTTCGTGGTATGTGCTTGAATAGAGGGTCTATTAGGTCTGTAGTTCTCCTGCGCTACTGAGCGCGTAGAGAATGGTTTCTCTGTATCCAAGACAACCTCAGACAAGAACCAAGTAGCAGGGAGAGCACTGTTGTGAGAAATCCTCTCGTTTGCGTTCCCCATTTCCTTCAAGACAATGTCAGAGCTAACCGACAATACTTTAAATAGTCCATCCTGCACAGGCAAAAGCTTGCGACATTTCTCCCGTTCTGGGTTATATTACTCTTTTGTATTAAGACGTAGGTGTTAACCTGTATGCGGAGAGCCTTCTGTGGTTAACGAACATCGAGATCCTGATTGCACGCGCTTTTTGCCCATTCCATTGCCTTCCGTGCAGCAGGGACCAGCTTGGTAAGCCATTGGTTCTATTCCTGGCGGTAGCTATCTAAAATTAGGACATTTTCCAAGGTGGATTGTGATTCTAGCGCCACAGGCGGGGGTGAACGAGATAGAACCGGTTCGAATGGTGATACCCTAGTAGTCCCGTGAAGTTGCCTGTTGTATGCAAATATTAATTCACTTGAATACAAGTCCCAATTCTTTGGGTGGACAGCAACATAAGAACGGAGAGAAGCCAACAAATTCCAGTTAAAGTGGTCGACTCGCTCATTACATTGGGGTTGGTACGTAGCCATTGAGAAGTTGCTCATGTCGATGATGCGATATGGGTCCTGGAATATCTTGCGCTCGAATCGTTTCTTGCTATCGGACAGCAACTTCAGAGAAAAACCATAGCATAAAATCTACCAGAGCCTGGGTTACGGTGAAAGCAGTTATCCGTCGAGGAGGGAAAGTCCAAACAAGCTTTGAAAAGCGTTCGGTGATAAAAATTGGGATGTTGATGCCTCTCTTTGTAGTGAGAAGAGGTCCCAGCATATCGATTGCGAAAACATCGAGTGACTTCATTGCAGGGAATAACTCCATTCTTGTCCCATTGGTGCGGAGATTCACCCTATTCTTTGAGCATTCGGTAAAAACTGCAATGCTCCGTAGCAATCAACCATCATAGCGTGCCAGTAAAAAGCCCTTGGCAGGGTGAGGTATAGCTGCCTTCCACCTTCGTGGCCACCAAGCCTTGCATAGTGTTGGAGATGTAACAATCGAGACTGCAGGAAATGAGATTCCAAAACATGTGGACGGGCGTCGCCCAACCGAACGAGATAGCCATTGTTGTTTAACTCGAATGGGAGGTCCTCACCACAGTCATATGGGGACGACGTAATGTACAGAAAGGGTCACTGAGCTGTTCTCGGATCAATTTGTCCGGTGAAAACGATATATATATTCCCGCTAAGCGTTTCTCTGGGGTCTCGGGAGATGCGAGTAAATTTTTAAAGTCAACATCTTGATCCCAGTCCTCTGGGCATTCTTTGAAATCCCATCCCGGATCATCTGATTCTTCTGTGATGAAGCATTGAATGCCATCATTTTCCGTTGGGAGCGCTTCCCCGTTTGTAAATAAACGCGACAAAACGTGGGCCTGGGTGTTGAGCGCACCCTTTTTATATATAACTTTGAAGCCGAGCGTTGCAAGGCAGACTCTCCGGCTCATCAGGCAGCCCCACGGATAGGAGATGTTCACCAACCACTTCAACGAGAAGTAATCCCTATGCACGGAAAAGTGAACTCCCATTAGATAGGGGCTTATGCTGAAAAGCGCCCACACGACGGCCACAACCTTTTTATCTGGCACGGAATAATTGCGGTTATGGACATTGAGTGTGACGGATAACCAATTGGCCTTCATTCCCATTCCTTGGTGGTTTCGAAAAGAGCGCAACCGACTTCGTAATCACCAAGTCCGTGTCCAAGCAGAACGAAGCTCCTAGTTCGGGTAAAGATAATATGGGTGCTGACGTGACAACCTCCTTCACTGAGTTGGACGCTTCTGATTGCTGTTACTTGAATTGTCCTTCTTGGGGGGGATTTAGATTGCGTAATAACACGGTCAAAAGTGCGGCGATGTCCGAGAAATCCTCAGTGAACAGTCGGTACACGTTGAAAAGCCCCAGAAGAGACCGAAGGTGAGCTGGGTACGGTGCTACATGGCCTCGACGGTAGGACAGATTCGAGTTGTTTGGATTATCAACCATTCCGGATGGATAGTATGTCTCAAATACTTAACCGTATTGGTCAGAAACTCGCACATCCTTAGCTTGAGATTTGTTACCGTATCGCATATGACGTTTAAAACATCCCTGAAATGTATGAGATGGTTATTCAAAGTCATACAGAAGATGATGATATCATCTAGGCATACAAAGGAATTCCGCCACCTAAAGCGCTTCAATAGGATAAGTATTGCAAGATCAAAGTTAGTGAGGCGCTAGGCAACTCAAACGGTATCCGCTTGAAGTGGTAAAATCCTGTGTGGCAGGTGAATGTGGTCTTATCATGATCTTTGTGTCTAACAGAAACTTGTCATTATCCCCAATTTGCATCTAAGGTCGCAAAAACGGTAGCATCTCCGAGAGATTCGATGCACCTGCCCATAAGAGGGATGGCATATGTGTCTCTAATGGACATGGAATTTAGCCAGCGAAAGTGGAAACCAAATCTTCGGGTTCCCTCGGTCTTTAAAGCTAGTACAACTGGAAATGCCCAGAGTGATTGACTGGCCTCCATTACACCTGCGCGGAGCATTTTGTCCACTTGGGACTGCTCTTCTCCCCGAGCTTTCGGTCTTGCCCTGTGAGGGTGTTGTGCGATCAGACGTGCATCTGGTACCAAATCGATCCGATGTTCCATAGAATTAATCACGCCAGTAAGCCATCCAACATTGTGCTAAACTCCCCTTAGAGTTCGAAGTTCTGTACAAGTTGTCTGTGAACTCAACTATCAGGTTCACACCGTTCTTCGTAACATATGTGGCTCTTCCAAGAGCATTATCAACAGATGCACTCATATCCCATATCAAAGAATGAGGGAGCTCTAAAATTCTGAGAAAGCATGTAATCAGCCACGAGGAATGAATGCAAGAACACAGAAAGAAATGCATAAAGGTGATTTCAAGTTTTACATCGACCAGGCTCGATACCCCTTTACACTGAAAATTGGACAAAACTTCATGTTGTGCACAAATATTTTCCATTCGTACCAGATCGGAAAGACGTTTGAAGAACGAAATCAAGTCTCCGAGTCCTTTATGATCACAGAAAAACCTGGTGCAGTTGAAGTTTGTCTTGACTTGAGCCATGCATCGAACTCAAAGATTCATCACGTGTTCCATTCTAGTCTACTTAAACCTTACTTCAAGGACATGTTAATTTGTCCCGAGCGAGATTACATGAAGCCAAAGATTTTCACAGATTTAAAAAAGACTATAAAATGGAATGGATAGTAAATCATAGAACACTGCTCTGGAGATTATATTTTCTTGTCAAATGGCTCGGATAATCAATACAGGAGATCAATTAGTTAACAGAATAAAAAAAAGAGGACCTTCAGGGCTTCGCTGCGGAATTATAAAGTAGAACAGGGAAACTTCTCTAACGATAACTAATCCTACATCCATATACATGAAAATGAGTTCCAGCACCAAAAATATCACTTTTTTTTACACAAACCTTTTCTGGGAGGACGAATGATTATTTACTGCGTACTACGGATCACTGGTCATAATTATAACGAGCCACAGCTGTGCTGGGCTGCTCTACATTTTATTTCACGTTTTTCAAGATTCGAGGACCATATTACACGAAATGCATCGCTCTATTACTGCGTAACCTGTTCTACAACTACGACGCAGGAATATGAATTGTGTTAGATCGATAATTCAAAATGTACTTATTCCACTACATTTTCTCAGGATATGAAAAACTTACGGCCTATCAATGGTAAGAAGGGCCTTTGGCCCTACCACTCTTTCCTACAGTTCTGACGTCTGCATCTTGTCTGCAGAAAAGAGCGGTCAGCCCTACCACTCTTTCCTGCAGTTATGAAGTCTGCATCTTGCCTGCAGGAAAGAGGGGTAAGTCCGAGGCTTGAGGCCACCCGTAGGAGTTGTGCCCTCACAAACCTGACAGTCAAACATTTTGGTTGTCGAAAACGGTTGCCTATCCTTGGAGAAAAGAGATGGCACACCGATAACATTTAAAAACTTAACGTGAAGCATGCTTTCGAGTTCTGGGACAGTTCGCCCCAAAGAACCCAATCGTGCATTTTAAATACTTTTTAAGGGGTGCAAAGGTCGTTTTGGTACGAAATGTTAGGTAGATTACAAACAATTTCTTTGATAATACTACCAACGCCCTGGACGGTATTTAGGACGATGAGCATGTCTCTTTCATCCAAAAACTTTTTCTGGGTCGGTCTTTGTTCCTCGATCCACCTAAATCCGGATTATAGTGCGCAAATAACATCCTGAAGACTCATCAAGTATATTTGATTATACTCCTGCGGCAAAAAAATGTCTTATTCTACCTGCAGATGGTTAATGTCCCAGTTCGAGTTCGGAACCTACATTATGGGTTATTTACAAATTCTAACCTAACTCTACCAGTGAGACTGGTTGATCAGAATCTTCTTTATCTAACGGCGAAATGAACAGTCTCCTTACTTGTTCCCATATATGGTTGATGTACCAGGGTCAGTGGTAGGTATAATCGTTTGATGAATTGGCGTATTTTATATCCCAATGACTTTTTGTATCACTTTGCAAGCACCAAATGCAAGCAAAAGTTTTGATGATCTCGCATGAACCCCGCTTTTTCCTGATGACGTGGCCGTATCATCTCTAAAATATCCGATGACCTTTTTATCATTTGTGTAAAATGAAGAAGTGTCTTCCAACGTTGTAAGTAGTATAAAAGCATTCATCAGAGCTAATGGTCTCCTGAAAACATATCAGGAGACGTCTTTGATATGAAGATGTTCTCTTGGAATATTGATATTTTGACGAACGGATGTCCACTTGGCTTTCGGTCGGAGTAGACATGATGACCGCATTACTCATTTCTTCAGGAGATTGAGTAGAAGAAGACTAAATGGTGTAGATTAATTTGAACGGATGTTACAGACAACTATACTCAAAATACTGTACATTCCAATCAATCTAAAACATAGATACGTTGAATTAACAGTAACTAATAAAAGTTTCAATAGCAGTAGTGGCATACATAGCACCAGGTCAGTTGAATTATTTAACCGATCAGGATTGAAACAATGCAGCGCGCTCTAGATAACTTCAAGTTGTCCATCACCTCGAGAGACTAGAGAGTGAACCACAGGAACCGAGCGAAAGGAGCCACAAATGGCTTGAGCAGCTGCAGTGGAATAAGTCCAGTGACGGGCATGGGGTGCAAGCAACTTAGGAGAAGTGACAGATTTTAAGACATTCAAAGGCATTTCAAGTGACTGTTTAACGGATTGGAGCATAGCAAAATCACCGCCTTCTCCCTAATCTCGACTGGCAAGGGGACCTGAGAGTTGTTGTTCCTCTTTGGAAATCACACGAATATTCTTATGGTTTCATATCGTTGAGACTTGACTCTTCTTCAACATATGGTTCTCGGCTACCTTCTCCAGAGAGGTAGGTTGATGTCCAAATGATGTACGAAAGATGCCTGAAATTCGAAGCATGAGATCGATGGACGTACGTCGGTCATACAAAGGATGCCCCAACGATGTGCACAGGAAGCTGTTCCCACGATGCACCATTGATATCCATAAGACGTCCTTTTGATATCCGAATGATGCAACACAAGATGGAGATTAGAACCCTTGATGCCCCAAAGATGTACATAAGAATTTGGGACATCATCGTGAAATATTGTGGTGCGTTATTTGGAGGTCTGGGTTACAGTTTGAGGTTACCAGGGGCATAGGCTAAGGATATTTTTTACGCCCATCATGTGAATATCGTTTGTATATCCTAGGAGCATCCTAAATGCGTTAAAGATAACGCGAAGATGAGCGATAGATGCCCGATAATTACATTTGATGGACATCTACGGCACATCCATTTACTTCACAGGGTTGAGAAAGGCATTCAGCTCCTCAACGAGATACATTGTATCCCTTACAAGGCTCTTTACGCCGCTTTTGTCACAGATGACCTCCATGAAATTCTTTGACATACGAAAGACGCGACCAACTATATTATGTGTGCCAGCTAGGATGCTGAGGTCATTGGATTAAATGAGTCAAGTGACGCCCTACCGGCCTGTGTGTAGGGATGGATGCTCTGTATTAGAACCGGGAGTCACCAGGACAGCTGTTCAAATGGTACCAAAACAGTTGGAGCTGTCCTTGATAGCGCTTCGGAAGTAAGCCAAGAACAGTCAGGTTGGAACATCCAGAAACTGGTATGCCTCTCAGTGATCCCACTACTCTAGTCTCAGTAAGACGAAGAAGTTGCAATGTATGGCATTGGCATATGAAAAATTCCACCTTGCTTCCCTTGTGATTCTTCTACATGTTTGCTCTTCGATTGCACAGTTAGGATTTGACCGCCTCTGTCACTGAGAGATCCACTTGCTATGAACGATATTGAAAAAGAAACATGTAGCCCTTGCACCGTACCATGACGTTGAGTAGGTACACTTTGAATATAGTCCAGACCTCTCTCCAAAAGTATTTCAAATCTTGGGTACCTCGGATGATAGAGAATTGAGAGCAAAACATAGGAGCAACGGCGTACACAAAATTTGTGTCACGACACGCGGCGTAGAAACACACCAACCACATGACGACACGATTCCCAGGCCCAGGAGATGGAGGTACCTTATATTTGGCATTCTGGGAATGGTACAGACGCGGGTCCTTACTAATCCAGTTGCCTGTAGGTAACATGGGTGTACATGACGGGCTGAAGATACTTATTACGAGCCTGAGCCGAGTTGGTGCTATTCGGTCGATGTGTGGAGTCAAAGGTGCAGGGATCTACATTCTCAATTGCTGTTTTATAACCAAGTTGACGACAGAATAACTCAACAACTTAATCTAGATTAGAACTCGGCTGACGCACAAAAGAGACGCCACCTAGCGCGGTGTGTAATGGATCAGGAAGGGGTGATGGATCCTATTATATACCCCGAGAGGTAGAAGTGTGACGACACATACGGCTACGAGTACTGCAACGAGTCTGAGAACACTCGCTGAACTAGGGGCCAGTCTTGCCCTTGAGAATATCATAGCATTTCTATATCTTAGTTGCTGTTTACTTTTCTTTGAGTACAGGTGTCTCTAGCATCAGCTGTGTTCTGTCTTCATCGTTTATTTTTGTTCATTTCAAGCTTTTAAAATTACCTGTTATCCAGTTGCATTGTCTATCCCACCTCAAAGCTGAGTGTACATCTTGGTGACACACTTTCAATACAACATGACACCAGGCACATGTCAGGAAAACTTTGAATGGATATGTGTCATCAGTGGCTGCAGGCAGACGTCGCATACAACTTGAAAACTTGATGGACAACCAACCCGGCAACGCAATGGTCAAGCAGTCATGAAAATGCCCAGAAAGAATCTGTTCACGTCGTCCGTAGTAACCTGGGTTCATGGCAGATCATCAAGAGCCTTCTTAGTGTAGTGAAAAAAATGCAATTCAAAGGTACGATGCATAATCCTCATAATTTCGTTGTAGTTAGAGAAAAGTAAGTGTTCGAGTATATCCTTCTTTTTGGTGCAGAATGGTTAAAAATGTTGAAAAAATGAGAAGGATATGTTGCAAGCAGCGCAGCAGAGGGGTTGTCAAATCGCTTTGATACGGGTGATGTCACCAATCTTTTATATATTGACCTTCTACAAAGGTTGATATTGTTGTAGATTTCTCTTAGGCATTCGAAATCAAGGTTTCGATTCAGCCTCAAAGTTGCTTGATACTGAGTTTTATACAGTACGATCTGACTACGTGGGCAGTGCAACGCGCACTGTGCCAATTGGATGTCATTCCATGTGGGCTAGAATGGCTAACTAATTTGAGTACTATTTTATTTAATTATTTTAGATATGTAGTGACATTCCGCTGCTGTGAAGTGGAGCCATACCTCTACGTATGGTCCCAACGTATACCACCTAGCAGAGCGCACCTGAGGTCCAGCCTCGCCTATCCTTAAGTTGGGAGCAGTACTCTTTCTCCAAGAATGGTAAAGGTAAGCACCTGTTGGCTAAGTGTGATACCATTTGGCTTTTATAGTGGACCCTCCGTTCTAGCTAAAACTATTCAGGCTGTTCTAATTCATGTAGGCCGTACAACAAACACTAAAAACTGGTTATGGTTAAGCAACCTCGCTCTGTCGGGCCCCTAGTAGGCCGGTGCTGTCACTAGATCCAGTTAACCAGGGTCTACCATTCACATAGAGCCCTCTTTGCGCTCTCACAATAACGTTTTCCAAAAAGACTGCTGAGCTGGTACTCGTCATTAAATTAGTTGTACCATATTTTGGTCTCCCCACTTTGAATTTGGAACTGTATTTGTTGGCTTTGGAAAGGAGGATTGGGAAGGGAATATATTTTGGAACATTGTTTGGTTCTGTTTATCACTATAAAGGGGTTCATTAAAACAATTGGATATGCCATAGCTGAACACATGGCGCAGATGTTCTTCGAGCCGGAGAATGGGTGCTGGCTTGTCCCACGGATTCATCGATCCAATACTAGACAACCCGGAGGAGATGCTAGGAAGAACTACCGTACAGGTCTAATCTGAGGATGGGGAGCAGAGAGCGGAGAATGCTGCACCCCTGGTAACCTCATTGTGGTAGGGACTGCGTCCTCGGTGGGGCTGAGGACCTTTGCTACATTCGAGAAAATGGTAGAAAGCACGAATGGAGAAAAACGTTGAATGGTGCTACCCAGGTTGGATTTGGATAGCATTGCCAACATTGTGATTGACAGAACTGCTCACGAGCGAACCGAAAAGGTACCCGCTTTGGTTTTCCAAATCCTCCAGTAGGATTCTCAGATATATATAGACCAAATAGTGCAGGAGTCTCTGCAAAAGCAATGACTTGTACCCCAGCAGAGGCCCCACACCCTCCCAGTAATGGCGCCATGTAATCAAGGTAGACCACAGATGTTATCAATGACGAATGATGTCTAACCATCCCTTCCTATAGACCAAACTGACCAGAAGCTTTCCTACCCATTCTGAAAATGTGCAGACCTTCAGTTATACGAAGGCATGGCGTACATATACCTTCCAGAACGAACTGGTAGAACCATGCAGGGCACCAATGGAAGTGACCTTGCTGGTGGTGGTTCGTCAAGCTCAGAGAATGAGCGTCGACGGTGACCAACAGGAGTAGGAGAAAAAGCCTTTGGTCGAAGCCCGACTCTTTGGACTCTAGTACCGATTCCGAACCGTCAACGGATGTCGAGCACCGTCAAGCTAGGAAGCCGAGGAATGAAAAACACCATCGTAAGGGAAAGAAGAATCATAAAGGAAGAACCAAATGGTAGAACTCATCCGATGACAATGAGTCGGGTATGGATTTCGAACGGGAAATTGTTAGACCATTGAATGCTCTCACCGAAACGGTTGATTACGGAACCTACATGTTACGGAAACGAAATTCTGAGTACACCTGACACGTATCTCAGAAGATTACCAAGCAGTATGAGCGGCTGGGTTCCCAAATGGGTGACCTACCTTCACACTTGATGATCCTATTGCGATCATATCCTTCAAAGGTTTAAGATCACTTGTTCGTAGAATGGTGTTTTGGAAGGCGCAGCCATTTGGCTTTTCCAATTCTACTTGAAGAAGCAGGCCACATCTCCGTTGTACAGTAGCATGCAACGGAACACCATGTAGGTTGATGACGACCAAACTGAGATGCTTCGGACTTACCCGCAGATCTTCAACTACCTTTTGAAAATCTATGCAACAGATGAGAATAATCAGGGTGTTTATGCTGCGCTTCTCGGCTAATATCAAAGATCAGGACAAAAGAAATTGAAATTCTCGAAATCATTGTTTGAGATGGCCTCTCGTTCTCATAATGTGTAGTACGACTCGGTTGAAGTAGCTGTTGGCCGATAACATCGACAAAACCATTTCGTCCCAGGTAAGAAATCCCCTCGTGGCAAACTAGATGATTGATTATAATGGGCTGGGTCGATACGCCCAGGCCCTTAGAGACACTCACCGAGGTGGTAGGAGACATTTCAGTACTTTTGTCAAGCCTGGTAAGGATAAACCGAAACGGCACACCTTGGAGGTGGATAATTCGTCCCCATCCGAGAACACGGCGCCCAATTCCACACCAATTGAATCCACCGTCCATTCCGTACACACCAAACCCTCCTCCGCATCAGTCTCTCTAGCATCCGCCTGGACGTTCACAATGACAGTCTCAACTCCAAAGGTATCAATAACATCCACACAAATGTCCGTCCCCGAGAGGTACTTAGAATACAACCCTTTAAAAGGACCACACCAAAAAGTCAACTGTCTTCGTACCAGACGGGGCGAGTCCAGAAAATGAACCGGACGCCGACGCTCCGAACAAAACAGGCTTTGAGAGATCCAACTACTGGGAATCTTCTTTGTTGGTTTTGTCTATCACCACACCACTTGGCTATGACATGTCTGAAGGTCACTCCTCAGGCTTGAGCAGCCCACCAACGAATGTGCCAACAAAACCACCAAATCATACTTGGCCAAAGAGGTGGAAACCGAGAGGTTTAGAAGAAGCAATCTCCTGTAACCGAACACGTTATTCCGGACTCAAAATAATTGATTACTAGAAAGGAAGCTCTAGAAGACCTTTCGGTTCCTATCTGCTCCCTGAAGCATGATAAATACAACGTAGAAATTACCGTTGGGTTTCCTGTTAACCACTCGGTCTTATGTACCGATATGGTGGAGACGGGAGCTGGACTGAATCTGGTGAGTGCAAAATTGTTTTCCCCGAAGGTGATAGATACGGTACAGCCATGCTTCCTTGCAGACAATTTGGTGGATGCAAGTATGCCACGACCAATAACAGTCCGCAATAGCGTAGACCTAATGGTAGCATAGTACCCCTCAAGGTCCCAGTACGATTTATAGTGATTTACCAATTAGAAACGGAATCTATGCTTGGAACTACGTTCATTGAAAATTGTGTCCGAACAATCTTGCCTCGATCCAGAATGTTTTTCTTCCATAAGGGTCCCAGAGTAACCATAATCAGTCGAAATAAGGCGAGATCTACATCGGATCTAAGACAGGAGATGCCTTCAGTGACAGTATCCAATAAAATCCGACTCGAAAAGTCCATTCAGATCCCACCCGTGCACCAAGTGCTAGCCAAAGTGAAATGCGGCCGTACTGGTCTCCTAACACTAGAAAGACACCATAAGGTATGGTAATGACACCTGAACATGGTGGCAAATGGAGTCGTGGAAAACGTATTGAATCAATTCTTTTAGGTATGTGTGAGCAACTTCAGTAACCATGTGGTCAAATTACCCAAATATACCGTTATCCGACGAGCATCTCCAGCTCTGGGTAGTATCTTTACCCTGAAACCAGAAAGGTCGTCCAGAGAAATCCACCTTAAGGAGGGGAGCGAAACAGATCACGAAAGTAGAGAAATCAACAACGCTAGTAAGCGGAGAAACGCCATCAACACTGAACGCAAAGACGAACTGGAAAGAGGATGTAACCATTTGCTCTAAACGATAACATTGTAGAGACCACATCCTCGGACTATTGGATCAGTTCCTTAACCTGTGGTTAGGCCACTTAAGGATGATCAAATCCACGAAACGACGTATGGAATTGGTACCTGGAGCCAAGCCAATACACGAAAAACCATATCGCGCAGGTCCGAAAGCCCAAGAGGTTGAACTTCAAGAGAGGAGGAGTATGTTAAAGGAAGGTTTATCAAGCCCGCATACGCGCAGTACGCCAGCTCAGTGGTGATGAACGAGAACAAAGGAGACATCAGCATGAGGTTGTGTCTCGACTATCAAAAACTCAACGCCGTTACGGTGAGATATTCGTATATGATACAAAGAACGGATGAGTGAATCGGTTCCTTCAGAAATGCAAAAATATTCACCACACTGGATGTCAGTTTCAGTTCCTGGCAAGTGGATACCCCTGAGAAGAATAGAGAAAAGACTACACAAACCTTCCATTCTGGTCTCTTCTGCGTCTTGAGGATGTCATTTGGTTTGCAAACTGCCTCTGATGCATTCCACAGGGCTCTGGACGTAATCCTATCTTAGTAAGGATAGCAAATTGCACTTATGTGTATAGAGGAAGTAGTCATCCATTTCTGATCGGGTTAAGAAGCCTTTAGGCACGTCGGAAAGGTCTTTTAGATCCTTATGTATGCTGGGGTGACGCTCAAATTGTGCAAGTTCGTCTTTCTTGGCCAAAAATTGGATTATGTGGGTCATATGGTCAGCAGAGGTCACCTGCAGGTAGCCGAAAGCAATATTTTCGAGCGGTCTAGGAAGCTAGCCTTCCACCAACACAGAAAAATATACGCTAATTTTGCGTTTTATGAAATATGTACCGACAGAATATCAACATTTTTCCAAGAATTGCAGCTCTCCTTCGTAAGAAGCTGCAAAAAGGACAAACATATTGGTCTTTATATCATGAAAAAGACGAGATCGATAACTTTCACAGAATAACAGCTGCTATGATTTCCCCATCAATGTTAGGTTTGGCCAAGTCTGGATATCATTATACCCTTGATACGGATGCGACCTCCGTTCAGGTGGGATGCTGCTTCATGCAAGATCAAGCGGATCGGAGCAATATACCAATTCATTACTGGAGAAGGGCACTCATCAAAACGGAGCAGAAATACACTGTAACAGACAAGGAATGCCTGCCATTTGTGTGGAGTATGCTTACGGGTTGTCTTAATCTATATGGGACCAAATTGACAGATTACGATCCCTGAAGGTGGGTTTTGGGTTTCGCAGAAGCTTCCGCACTGTTCGTTAGATTCGGGTTACGACTATTGGAGTTATATAACGAGTTATAATACCTCCTGGGTTTCAAGCGCACTGTGAGTGATGCCATGTCACGCTTAAATACCAATGGGTTTTAAAAGGAATCAATGGAGGACGATATTCCGTGCTTCCCAGTCCAATTCGTTAAGGATAGAGAGGAAAAAGAATCTCAGCTAGGTACCTTTTTGGATGAAGAGAGAGAACCCTGTCAGTTTATTCTTGCAGAAAACATACCAAGTAGATTTTTCAAAGCGGAAAAGGACAGCAAAGTTGATCGGATTCACTGAAAAATGTCTCTGGTTGCGTCTGATCCACAGGCTATAACCCAGACACATCCCCCAGTGGTTGAAAAGTCGTTTGTCAATGGCTTTTGTATGTAATTGGCTGCGTTTGGTTGATAGGAGTTGATGATTCACATATCTAAATTGGCTCATGTGCCTCTTCTCTGAAAGGTGAGAAAAAGGTCGAAAATACCAAACTTTAGAAGGTATCGGTAGATTTGCGAATATTACATCGAGTCCATAATTGCATTTTGGAATATCTTGGTGCGCCAAGAACCGTTTTTGAAACCTAAAAGAAGGTTGTCAATGGCCTTCTGGTGACCTTCAAACGTGTGCACGTTCGTGTGGATGCAATGGAAGCGAGTATCCGAATGGATACAGAAGCGCCCACGGTAGCAGAAAACAAGGTCTTCTTTATTGGTTCTATACCCCTCCCGGACTAATTACAGGCTCTTAGATCCAATATAATAGTTCACTATATTGATCCTGGTTCGCCATATTCTGTTTCTGATCGCTTCTCTACGGATTCTTCGTCGGACTCATCACATTTTGGTAATGAACGGAAGAAGTACCGGACGACGACTTATAGAGCCACTTGTACCAGTAAGGGAGTTATGCGCTCCCGCAAGAAAGGTACACGCTAATTGGGACTCAAATAGTTGAAACCAACGAATCCCGGTTATCACAAATTGTTATTTATATCGTTGTTATTGAGTGGATGATTCCTAATCTACTCGGTCTACACGAGGTACATTCAAAGTTAAAGTTTGCATCAAACAAATGAATGATACTCTTTAATGTAATTGTTTCTCAGAACGAGATCCAATTCTGATGCTTGACGCTTTATCCAGGTTGGTTCAGCAAACTGATATATTGGGCGTGAGTAAATCACAAACATATCTCGTGTTACCTTATTTCCTACACGGCATGGCTAACGATCAGTTCATTTCCAATCAATGAACCTTAAGATATTCTAGAGGAGAAGTAAGCCGCTGGCCCGTACTGGTTCAAAACCATTTCAGGTCACAGGCTACGAAAATAGCCATCCATACGTCGATAATTGCTCTACGCAATGCGAAACAGAAGACTCTTGAAACCAAACCGATCTATTTAACTCACTTGAATAAGGCGTCTCATTGTTCTGGTAATTTGTAATTTGCACAGAAGCAGTGTATGATGATTGTCGACGGATTAAATCCCGAAATACGAGCTGTCGTAAAGCGACAATGTGAAGATAAACAGAAGAGTACCTACATTGAATTGGTACAGCATACCCAAGCCGAGGAAGAAACGCATCGCTCACGGAGTCAACCGAAAACTCACTCGGTGAAAGCTCTTTTATTAGACATGTTGCCAAAAAGATTTAATTGCTCCAGGGCAGGACAGCAAACGCAAATATATACGACGTCCAGTACGCTGGCAGTCGCCATGACATGTTTGGGAATACGGACTCGCAGTCAACATCTGCGTCTATTTTGGAGGTTGACAACGCTTCTTACTCTAGTACAGAATGGATGCAGCCCCTTCTGCTGGCCCAAGCGTCAAAGCGATCCAACTTTACTCGCCCCAGATGGGAATTACCGCAGCCAACGCTTCAAATAGACACCCATTGTCAGTAAGATTAAGCGGCACCGCCTATAAGTCATAGATGTTACCTTCGTGGCTATATTGCCGTGAAATATGAGTTGACATTCCGGGAGGCGCCCAAATTTGTCATGAACCACAAAACGCTGAACCAAGCTGATCAGAAACTAATTTAAAGTCCTTTTTATGAAGAATTGAAAGCATTACTCGCTAACCCCGCACTAGAACGAACGGGTACTGTCATGCATAAACTTGGTCATGATCAACCGGTGAGTGTAGTCGTATACACAAAACAAATCTATAATGTTTCTCAGCATGAGATAATTACACCGTGTTCGTTAATTAACTCCTCGCACAACTAGACTTGGGGGTCTTCCCTACAAGTGGGATGCATTCTGAGAAACATATGACGCCCGAGGCGGTATAGTTTTACTCCTTAGCCGTCAGGATACCTTCCATGGAAATGGCTGCAACCGAAGGGAGCTTGAAAAGCATTTTCATTCTTCTTCTTCAGTAGATAATGTCTCTAAACTACATTTTTCTAGATGTGTCTCTAGTCATGAAAAATAGAAAACACAATCGTTATGCAGGTCTTGGGCTATTAACTCAGTACATGGTTGAGCAGTCATCTGTCTTAGATACAAGGGCTGCACCCGTTACAAACTCTGAAGTAATACCCTCGGCTCCATGGGATCACATTCGCTGTTTTCTAGGCGTAGATATCGCTGACGCCAACAGCACTATTCTAAATAATGTACGATGCCTTCCTTTTGTAGTGAGATTGAGGACCTGTGTTGTTCAACTGAAGTTTGTCCTTCGCGATAAACTTGCAGCACCAGTTATTTTTGGTTGTAAGTCGTGTGATCGCTTTATCGAAGAAATTTGCTCCAGTGCCAAACGCCCTAGAACGGCAAACGATTCTACCGTACATATCATTCGGGAACCACTCAAGCATGCCATGTAAAAGGGTATGCCGATATCAAGTGCTCAGGAAGTACAGAACACAAATCTTATTCCTACAATGCTTTTTATTGCTCATTATGTTGCTGCAACATCAGAGTCCGAAGTCTTGGTCATATATAGTTCGAAAAAGAGTGAATACAAAGAGATTCAACTGCTTTCGTCCCCATACAACCAGCCTTAACGATCACTTGCGAACGGGGTTGTTTCGATCAACGTAATGGTTTTTTAAGGGTTTCGGGCCAATTTTTGCAAATACGCTCCGTGCTTACTCAACACCAAGGTCTTGGGTTCGGGTCTTTCACAACAGAGGATTATCGCTCCAACGACAATTCCACTGGCTGCCGTCCCTGGAGTAGAAAAATATACGTAGTTAATGTAAGGAAGTGAAGAATGTTTATCGGAGTGGTGTTCTGGCTGTAGGAGCCCTTCCGCTCTCGGCTAGTGTAGTATTTGTAGTAGCACACGTGTATGTTGGTGGCAGCTTGTGCCCCACAAACGGTAAATAATTCACGTGTGGCGCGGCCCAGCTAGATATTTATTCTCTGCTAGCACGGCCGACGCCCTCACCAAGTAAACTCAAGGTGCTTCATAATAGGCTCTTCGTCTTAGTTCCTTGGCACGGATCTTAAGTCAGAATAGGAGACACAGCTCTTCAAAGTCCTTTAAATGCTGCGCGGTATCGGATATCTACCGTTACATCGGCTCCGTGCTTAGGTGCGTGGTATCTTTTTGGGCTACGCTTGTCTCCGTATTCGGCCTCACCACAGGGGGCCTGGCGCTACTCCGCGCCTTCACCGTTCCGTTCTTCCCGACTCGGTACCCGCACGGCCTTACACACCGTTGCGTGATACCCACCGCCACTGTTCCAGGGCATTTCACCTGAGTAGGACGTCCACGCGTACTACCTTACAGAAAACTCTAAGGAGGAAGATGACAACCCCATAAATGCTTAGCATAGTTCAGATTCTCACTTCAAAAGTGCACGAACTACGAAAACCCCGTGCGGCACCACCTGGTTCACAACAAACGACTTATATAGCGAAACTGGAGAAACTTGACTTATACCATGTCCTAGACTCTCACTGCGAGAACCTACAAGATAATTTCCTGAGTTTACCTCTATCATAGATGGGTAACTTGAGACAATGGGAATAGCTGAGCACCTTATTGATTTGCGAGCAAACACCTGGCCAATTGCACAACATCCCTATCGGGCTTGGCCGAAAGCTCATGAACGGGAAAACTCTGAGGTTTACAGTTTGTTACGCGCTTGCTTTATTGAACGCGCTGAGTCACCGTGAGCATCGCAGGTCGTTATTGTTCCAAAATTGGATGAATTGAGGAGAATTTGTATGTATAACCAAAATATTAACACAGTTTGCATCAAAGAAGTCTACCAGATCTCTCTGGTAAACGAGTACGTATATTGACTCCGTTTGGAATTCTACGGTGTTCAACGCTCTTGATGCTGGGTGGGGTGATTTGCAAGTTCTTATGAGAACGGAGGACGGCGAGAAAATCGCGTTTATATGTCGCCGAGAAATACATCGTTTTAAACCAATGCCGTTTGGATTAAACAGTGACCCTCTTCCTTTTCAATGTGCTATAGATATTCTATAGGCCAGTTTCAAATGGACAACTCGCTTCGTGTATCTCGACACTATGATCGTGTTATGCAAAAAGTGGGATGATCTCATAACCCGTGTGAGGAAGGGTCATGCGTGCGCTGAAAAATGATGGGATTACGATGAAGCTCAAGAAATTGCTAGTTCTGTACTAATTCTGTAAAAAAAATTGGACAGCTAATCTGCCCCAGACATCTCTTGATAGAATAGGTAAGATATACGTCTTCGAACAAAGAGAAACATCAGACTACACAAACGAAATGGAGATCATTTCTCTGAATTGTAATGTGTACTGTCGGGTTTTCCCGACTTTCGAAAATCTTAACACAACTCTGAGTGCTCTCGTGAAAAAGAGACAATCAGTTAAACTCGAACTGTTTGGCAACTTGAAAGACTCTGCCTTCATGGGTTCCATCGACGCCGTGATGTCTCCGCATATATCGTAGATTTCAACTCTTGGTCTACTTTATGAAGTGAATACTGATGCTAGTGATGAGCTGTTTGGTTTTATACTATTTCAAGTGACTCAAAACCGTGAACGATATCAATCACGTATTCGTCTTCGAAAAATAAGATACATGAACGCAACTAGTCGGTTTCGAAGACGATGCCATAACTGCTATTTGGGCCCTTATAACTCTGAGATCATATCTTGTGAGACTCCATTTACAAATACCCACGAATCCTTTTTGCCTCCGTTGGCTCATGGGTATTGCCGAACTATCGAGAAGCCTCAGGCGTTCGCCCCTCCGACTCTAGAATTCGACTTCGATGTACTCAATATAATTGGAGTCCTTGTCACACAAGCCGGCGCGTTATCCGGCCTTAAAACCAATGCAGAAGGAAAACCAGTCTACGATCTCAAGGTACTGTACTTTGTGGTTGAGAGCGGTGGATGGAATGCCAAAGATTGATCAGACAACATGTGTGATGATGTTCTCTCTTCTGACAACTGAGATGTCCAGAACGACGGCTCATTTATGCCTAGTACTCCAAAATGAGTGATTTTCAAACAACAATACGACCTTTCATGTATGGAGATGCACGGTCGCCCCATGGAAAACATGAATTACTTCTTTGGACAAAAGATCAGAGATACCATGTCAGCTTGGTTAATGCTTCTCTGCAGAGTATGGTAATCCACTGCTTACAGAGTCGAGTTCTCCACCTTTCTCACTATGCAAAACTCTGAGCACACTCAGGATGTAGGAAGTTATGTCTTAGTCTCCGGTAAGATGTACATTGGCTCGCTATGGCGTTTCAATGCTATGAAGGTCGCAACTCTAATACAGAATGAACTAAGAACGAGGTGAAGCTACGGACCTACTCTAAAACATTAACGATATTCCCAGCTCGCACTTTTATGGATTTTGTGACCATCTGTATACTCGGCGACTTGGTTCGCACAACCCTAGCAAACCCCTATCTTTTTGAAAGAACCAAACTCTTTTGTAGAGTCGTACAGAAGGTGCCACTTAAAATGAATACCACCGCAGCGGTGGCACGAGCTTTTCTCACGACCGGGTATTCGTTCAACGTTCACCTAAAGATCTAGTATCCGACAATAGGCCCCAGTATACTTCCAAGTTCCTTCAAGACGAGTTTCATATTTTGGATGTTCGAAATACATTCGTCAGCACATATCATCCGCAGGGTAGTAAACAAGAGGGACCATTTAGTCTTACGATACTGAACGAATTACGACTAGACGTTATGGATCACTCCAAGGATTGTGGCCTTTATACCATTGCATATAAGTACGCCTAAAATACCCAGCTTCATCAGCTAACGTCGCTTTCACCTTTTGCTTTTGTTTTAAAGCGAGTTCCACCCCGTTGGAAATCGAGGCCCAACCGAAATGGTCAATGCACCTTTCGTTGCGGATAAACACGAAAAACTGGAAGATATATTTAAAAAAGATGTTACCGGTTGCCTGGGAAGGTGTGGAAAAAGCTCTTCTTGCATACAAGCGTATCCATGATACCAAAGTACACCAACCGCTCCCGCAGACTAACACAAATGAATTTTTGTTTTCTGTCGTGAACAGTATTATGAGCATTCAAATAAAAAGTTCCATAAGCTATCTTCAATCATGGACAGATCCTATCGCGTGGTTTCTACTGCCATTGACACAGTTGTTTTGGACATTTACGAACAACACGAACGGGTTTAACGCGACAACGTTACCATTTATCCTCACCGCCAATTAAAACATTGATACTGGAAGTACCCCAAATGGTATTCTGGACTCAAGAGACCTCCTTGCTGTTCATCCTACATCGCCCTCGGCGATTCTACAGCACCTGCATCGTTGTTTGTCAAATTTACCAAAAGAAACATATTTCCGTCTTCAGGACAAGCACTCAGATATTCCGGTGCGCTTCGCTATAGTCCACTCGCCAATGCTCAATTCAACTTGCAACCTATGTTGATCACCTCTATGGCTCTGCATAATGAGGAGAAGGGAGGTGCGCTTGCTACAGATTTACCGACGTCGCCAGGAAAAAGTTTTTTCTTTGCACGAACTGGTTACCCTCACTGTCCAAGATGTCAAAGTGGAGCCCCGTAGGGAAAATGAAAACCCCAATAGGGAAAGCCCTTGAGGAGGACACACTACTGTAGCAGTGCCTGTTCCCGTGGCTGGCCTATTGAAAACAGCACTTTGCAATAGCGATAATATGCAAGGCGTTTGTCCTTGGATTAGTAGCGAACCACCCCCAGTGTCAGCAGACCATTACTTGGGTTATCTAGATGATTAGGTCCACCTCAGCCGGGCGTAGATCACGCTTTTGTGCTCGCAATCTCCGCTCGGTAGTAAGAACAAAAATTTCGTGGAGCTCTTGAAGAGATAGGATATTGAGATGTGTGCCACGCCGTGTCACACGTTCATGCGTACAAGCTTCACGCAGAGCAAGCCTGTATATGAATGTGGACGTAACACACTCTCAGTGTCGCCAAGTACTGAGGTGGAGAAGTAACGGTAATCATACACGTGTACACGACAAGCTGTGTTACCCATCGGCAAGGGTGTGCCTGAAGTGACACCGACACTGTGTGGACGTCCTGTGGCCACGGTCATTCAATCAGGATGCAGTTCTCATGCACACTACCCAGTGGACCCATTAATCAAGCAACCCAAAAATTTTTACACTTGGCAAACGTCACGGTTGTTATCGAAACTCTTTTCAACGTGACGAAATTATCCTTTTTTCTCTGCAAATTCTGTGAAAATGTAAAAGAAAAAACATCACTATTAAATTTACCACTGCTTGAAAGACTTATTAATGTCAATAGGTCATTCTATTCTATTCCATGTAAGTGACGTAGCCTTTCTTGCAAGCATGAGCTGCTAGGCATACGCCATCTCGTTGAAAAATAATCTGAAAATTGGAGGAAGAAAAATATGGTTTTTGAAAATATAGGGCGACAGACAGACGTCTTTGCTTGAGCCATAGACGTCATACTGTCCCAGAATCCGTGCTATCATACACTCAACTTGAGTGACTCAAGCAGTGACTGCTGACTAAGGTTCTTGCAGCGGCAACTCACATTGTGAGCTGCCGTCGTAAGAAAGCAGGGAGTCTCACAGGATCGTACCCTCGGACTTCTTGCTACGTTCAACAACATACTTCTAGTATCTTCATATGCTTTTCTGTTTTGTTTCATTTGTATCGTTTACGTTTGTTTCGCAGGCACAGGCATGAACTCTCCGGAATGTTTAGCAGTATTTTTTTGGCCCAAGAACAAATATTTTGGTGCTCTACACGATCTAGAAAAAGACCTCAATGAATCCGTCACTGATTTGGAGCGACCCATTGAATTTTTCAAAGCAGTAGAAGAATTTGTTGATATCAGCAATTACCATGTTCGTCGGCTACAGTTCAATACAAGTTCTTTGGACGCGTTAGCGGAGTTTTAGCGCAAAATGAAAGATGCCACTCTCCGTTACTATCGCTTTGTCAGCATGCACGAGCACATATGCGAAAATCACCCACTTTCATCTCAATCTAAATATCCTCGCGCTCCAAATCAGCATCAACTGTTCATTTGTCATCTTTCAGCCATCTCCACACATCATGATACTAACCAAGTTCACTCTTACAAGACTTTTTTATTGTTCCATATCGCTTCATATTCGTATATTACGAACGGTTCTTTGGCGGTAGTATTGAAGTTCATTGTGCCCGATTGGAAGATCCAGGCACGCCACTAGAAACCCGCAAGGAGCCGACAACGGAAATCCGCGATTCAATCGACCTCTATAACCTGCAAGATTATCAATCTTTCTGAATATCTTTCTCCCCGCGTTCAACAATGTGCTTAACCAACTCACTCGGCCACAGCAGGTAGAAAACACCACGCATCGACTTCGGGATCCGATGGAAGTTTTTTGCAAGAGGATGACGCTTTCTTTTCATCTCATAACAAAAGACCACGAGAAGAACACTCGGATGGGCATGATCACCAATAAAAAAGTGTTACAATCAATGAAGCAAGAGATACGGGACCTCCGGCAAAGCTTTACAAAGGTTACGATGGACAGCGGCTCACGATACCAGAGGCAGACACTAGTGTGACTGTGGCTTCAAAAATTGCGCAAGATGCTGAAGACTTCAAGCCAAATGCAACGATTCTTGAGTTGGTTGCCAGCTTCCTGGTGTAAATGCCCATAAAACCAACGGAACAGAAGGAGACGTCTCTAATAACAAGACGGTATTTGGACTTACTTGAGAGGTCTTTACAACCTTGGGCGCATACTTCCATCCGTCTTAGCTTTATGGATCGGCTGTTAACTCTAATCTCTACAGAGAAGCAATCAAATACTGCTTCAACTGCATTATCCGGCAAAGGTCAATCAAATAACATATCTACAGAGAACTACACGGTGAATAACAAAGGTCATAAGACATAACAACGAACCAGTCAGACAGACCAAGTTCGGATGAAGAGAATCGCAGTGCAGCACAGTGCATTGGTGACATCACTACCTGTGCCCTCGGTAGCAATCAAGTATAAGGGATTGAAGTTTATCGAACAGAACAAAAACGCGATCAGAGTCTTTATCCAGCCACCAGTTACGGAAAATGCTATCTCTACGGCGTCACGGTTCTCTTCTCTAATCCCGATTGTGCTTAAGAAGTTTAAATCATTGCTTTCTAACAATATATCGCAGACCTCGGGTGTTTCCAAAGCTTTGGTTAAGCCCGGAGAAGAGCAATCAAAGGACCCAGGGAGCTCGACCAAATCATATGTGCCATCCCCTGAGGCACAAAGCGAGTGTTGGGCTACACAAGTGAAACAAGAGCTTTGATCTTTGCTCTGAAGACTGTCCGTTGGCTGCAAAAAGGGGCGATTTTGCGTCTTGTTCTGCGGTGTCAACCTACTCCATGTTCGGGGTTTGCTCATAATGTGAAACGGTTCAAATTGTAGCATTTAAACGTGGCAGATAGACAAAATTACCTGAAAAACCGTTGTGTACAGCTAGATAGAGGCAATGCACTAAAAGAGAAGTAGATTGCTAACCCTTTCCTCTTCTGTACAATCGTTTCTGGCTTGTTTTTCGGTCTTCCTAAATCGTCGCACGTTTTCTACTCTCAAAGAATGGCCGCATCAAATCAATACGTGGGACTAGTCATAGTTTCAGATACGCACAGGTGGTTTTGTCGAAGTCTACCATTTGGAGATATTGTGATTCACTGCGGTGATTCTGAATGGGGCGTTTCCGGGCTAGAGGCGTGGGCATCAAACTTGCCACATCAACGCAAATTTGTTATCCCACAAAACATGGACTGCAGGCTGAAGGAGCAAACGAAAGGATATACAAATGTTACGTACCTACAAGACAAAGAAATTGAAGTTAGCTGGTTGAAGATCTATGGATCTCCATGGACTCCGAAGTTTGTTGGGGAGTTTCAAGTGGAAGATGAGAAGCGCGCACACGCGGTTTGGAACAGAATGCCGACAGATGTTGATGTACTTATCACTCATGAGCCTACGAAGGGCATTCTCGATGTTACCAGTCGCGGCATGAGCATAGGTGATTCGGCGTTGTTGGAGAAAGCATGTACTGTCCGATCCCGTGTACATTGCTTGGGTCATGTACACAAAAGCTACAGAACCTTGAATGAAGAGCATACATTATTCTGTAACGCAGCCGTTTTCAACCACTACCCGCCCATAGTGGTTGATGTTCCCATGAATAAGACCCAGCCTCCCCGCATTGCGTCGTAGGTTTGAGCTAAAGAAGAAATCTTGTTGTGTGCAAAGTTGGAGACAAATACATGTTCAAACTCCATAATCATGCCAGTGTGTATGCACGACGGAGAGTCAGTGATTGTAGAGCTTGGGGCAAAGGGCATACAGATTTGAGAGATTTGCGCTTCTTGAAGGCGCCAATGTTAGATGCAGTCCATTTTGTCGAGAAGAACGATGTGATGTCTTTGGTCTTGACACTCTTCTTCTTCGCAACATTTGTGGTACTGATATTAACTTTTCATCATCGTATTCCGTACATACCGAAGCGCATCGTAACTCCCATATCAGCTATACATTTACAGACTGCAGGAATTTGAAGCAAAGTCAATGTAACTTACCACTCAACTCTTACGGCGTTCTTGTCGAGGATCACTTTGGCAGTGCCCTAGGAGAACCTGAAAAATGTAGGAAAGCCGAATAGTACGTCACAGTTGTGTCCAATACAAGTCTTGATTATGGGATCGCTTGAGTAGGCACTTTCTTTTGGACCGACAAACTCGACGGCGATGTTTGCGTCCCCCGGTCTAAATTCAGCACTCTGACGTTGTTCTGGAAAGCACCACTCCCTGATACCTCTATCTCTTGTTGTTTTTGCAACGATGCTCGCAGCGCCTACCATGGGATATGTTGCATCCAGTTTCTTGGTCACAACGACTTTTTCAACTGCGGAAAATCGTTCACGGAATATCGCAGCGTACTGCTCCGGGTTGCCCACTGTATCGACGTAGATTTCGGCAACATTTATACCATGGTCCACTGCCTTCTGCGCCAAACCTATTGCAGCGTCATGAGAAACTAAGTTCAGATTATACTTCTCTTTGCGCAGCATACTCTTGCTCAGGAATGAAGCTGTTAGGATGGTTTCAAAAGTTCTCGAGAAAGCGGTTTTTTGAATTTTGCTGCGCAGTTCATCTCGATGTTTCTCTCTGAGTGCCTTGGAGTCTTTAACCCAAAGAGCACGCAAATCGGTCAATCGTGATATTGGACAAACTGCTGCAGCGTAAGCCATTGGGCCGAGTACCGGCCCTCGTCGACCTTCATCAATTCCTAACACGCATGGTGTATTTGGATACCACATGGAATCATCTGTTGCATCGGACATCTTACGAAGAATTAGAGAGTGAACTGGTATTTGAATGATAAAGAATTGAGCTCGGATACTTGTCTTAATAAAGGCAAAAGAGAGTCTGTCTTGGTAACTGTGACATAGGTTTCAATCTACAAGAGCAAAGCAGCTATCCAAAGGACATCGTTGTAACCCTTTATCTCTCTACCGGGTAACTTTGTAACTTAGGTCCGTGATTTGAGCTGCGGACAGAGAGGATGAATTGGAAGCGGAGGATGTATTGTGGACGGGTAAATGGTGTAGAAGAATGACCATTGGGCATGTGGAGTGGTGAGGTAACCAAAGTTCCGGGCTGGCAGAGATCAGACCATTGCTGGCCTAAATATCCTACGTGGCCAACCTGGGTGCAGAGGCAGGGGATACCAGGGGACTGTGAGAGTGCCAAGGCACTTCGGCCTCAAGTTTTATTGTATAGCTATTTTAGTTAGTTTTTTAGGATAGTTTCCGGAGGTCAGAGCGCCTCAACAGCTATATACGTTGGTTCGAGTGCCGCCGATGTCCGAAGAGTAAAGGCAAGCACCCTCACACCGTCTTCTTGCCGCCATTTGCAGCCAGTAGGACTCCAAAGGCTTCCAAGCCATCGCTACCATTCTCCCGACCTGTAGAGACTTGAGATAGCGCCCGCCCATTGCGCCTCGCTGCCAGTTGGTGCCCGCCTCACTAGTACACCCAGTGGATAATCACCCCAGTGACTCTGTGTCTGCCTCTACTACCCCCTGGTAGACTACTCTCCCAGTTGGTCAACAGACGTAGTATTCTACTACACCTGGTCTCCCGACCTAGAAGTCTACAGGAACAGCCGTTTGGACCTTAAGGAAAGAAGTTTTCGTATAGAACTTCTATCATTGGACTAGTAGTCGACGCAACTGGCTCGAAAGCAACACCGACCTTATGGATAACCAACAATCCAACCCAAAGAACGAAAACCAACAAGGAACCCCGGGTGCAGCCGCATATCCCGTAGTTGCCGTAACCCCATTGGCCGCCAAAGCGGACAATAATAGTGACCGTAGGAGTACCTGCAGCCACTCTAATGGACGTGCTATAGACCTTTTGGACAATCCTGAAAGGATAACCAGAGATTCGCCATTGGTCCCTCGCCTCCGCAAGAGGATGGATCAGCTCAATCTTCCGCAAGGCCCAAAGAATGATGCAGAACAGCCTTAGGACTTACCCACTACCGTAATCACCCCCGTATGGTGGACGATGTCGACGCTTTCCTATGGCCACAGCTCCGCTCTTGGTGCCAAAACCAAGTGGAGCAGTTCCTTAGGTATCAACTAGATAGAGTATTACCGGAGCGCCTCTCCTCTTCGGAGGACCAACTGGTTCCTCAGGTTGTGCAATCAGATGTCCTCGTGGAGTCCATTGCCGCGACCATCCAAGGGGAAATCACCCGCCAGGCAGGCATATTTCACAGCCCTCGGGCTGTTTCTCAAAGTTTACCATTGGATTCTCATCGGTCAACACACACCAGACCTCAGGGAGCAGCCATATAAGTAGCCCCTCGCCTGGGTACAGCACAGGAAGGCCCATTGGGTTATATACCTGTAGAGAAACGCCCTTCTGGGGACTTAACTAAGAATGCTCATCATATGCTGTTGATCCCCCTTGGGTTAGTGCTGCTCACTATCTGAGTTTTCCCTAGGAAGGGGTGTGTCAGGACGGCCCCTGAAAGGGGATGGCATCCCGATGGGTTGGTTAAGACTAGCCCTGAACGGGTGTAACGCGTGGTACGCGTGGTACGCGTGGGGATTTTTTGCTCCGATTTCGGAATTTTATTACTTAGCTTTTACTTTGGCCCTGACACTGTGATCTCCATGTGTATGGCTCTTGCAAGGTGTGCATTAAGATATTTAATTAGTTTAGGTGATTCTAGTGAACCCTATTTAGGGGCGAGTGACCTCGCGGTCGCGAGTCCAAAGTAAACTCCACCAAGTGTGGCTCTAACTACAATTGCCCTCGTCGGGTTACGACTCCTCTTGGAGAGTATCCACGAGTGTATTCCATTTATTTCTCCCCTTGGGAACGCTCAGGTCATCAATATCACACCGCCCGTGGGGCTTCTAACAATATTGGTATTATTGTTTGTGTATCCTTTCGAGGACAGATTTCCGACCCTGTATAGGGCTATTTCTTCTTGTTTTCCCCTGGTTTCTTCGGGTCTGTTGCCTGCATGTGCACGAACCTCGTCCTCTTGTTCTGGTTACTCTTTCCGCTTTCGGACTCTTTACAGTGGACACACTGAATCCGGTACCGAACCCCAATCCCGGACCACAACCTCTGTAGGTTATTCCTGAATCCCCCTGGGAGTTACGCCCCAACATTGGGTGGAACAGAGGGCTCTGCTTGACTGTCTACCTCTCGGGAGGACAAGGCTTCGAACACTTTGAGGTGAACTTCCCGCCACCGGGTTTTGCTCTACAATACCGCCTGGAGAAGAGAGACTCCAGAGGCAAAGAGGCCGTGCGGGAGATAAGACAAATGGACAACACGGCGTTCGGTACGTCGACGAGTACCTCGAGGACGATGAAGAGCAGACCCACAAGGACCTCGTAGATACCGAGACCCATAGGAAGAAGAGACGCAGCCGAAGGGATAAGTCCAGGACGAACCATCGGAGGAGGCACCACTCGGACTCGAGCGATGAACATTCGGACTCGTCGGACTCTTCCGATACCTATATGGATGAGGCGGATGCTCGGCGCCTCAAACTATTGGTCACGAATAATGAGCTTTCCCAGAAGGTTTTAGACGTGAACACGTACCGTTTGATGGATCAGTCCACGCTGTACACCTCTTCGATCGCCGAGAAGATTGCCAGGTGGGCGAAGAGAATGCAACTGACCGTCCCGTGTAAGTTTTCTGGGAAGGTTCCTAGTACAGTCCTTAGGTTTTTGAGCTCGTTCCAGGTGGCATGTGACCAGAAAGGTGTCCATGAAGGAGGGGCGCTTTATTGCTTCCAGTTTTTCCTAAGTAGACAAGCGAAGGACCAAGTGGTTGCCAAGATCTCTGGCTCGGTCAACCCCATTGATGCTCGAGATCTGGAGCTCATAAGGAACTATCCCGAGGTTGTTCATTTCCCGTTGGAAACGTATGCGACTGTTGATCACATAATGGGTACCTATCAGGACGTAATTGGATAACACCAGAGTTCCAGCATGTCTGAAACGGACTACTCCGACCAACTTTGGACTAGAGCCCGCAGGTGTGGGAATGTGTTCTCCGAGTGTCGTCTGAAGCGAAATTTTATCGCAACACTGCTCCCTGCAATACGGACTCATGTCCGAAACCACCACACTGCCCATCCAGACTTGAAGCTGCGTCAACTGTTGATGTATGCAGAAGGATATGGTAAGACCTATAGGACTTCCCGTCGAACGGGTGACGCAGATACTAGGGATCGCCCAAGACCCCTGACCGGAGAAGTGAATGCCCACATGGTAGAGTCCCCGTCGGACTCTGACTCGGCCTTTGGACATTCAGACACCGCAGATGCTCTTGCAGTGAGCTTCTCCTCAGCTCCGCTAGGAGCACCATCGGCCTTTTCGTCAGGAAAGACCACCCCATCGGTCCCTACGACACCCCGTTATTCTCCGATTGTCCCCAGGAAGGACATCATTACGAAATCCAATCAGGCCTCTTATATTTGCCTTTCTACGGCCCGGCCGTGCGAATGCATAAAGTATATGCCTGAGGATAACTGCAAGGGAATTATGGCGCGAAGGGAGGAGAACTATCAGGTCCGCCCAGCCGAGGGTTACGTCCGTCAGACCTTCCCTCCAAAGACCACTGGAGCGCCAGGGAGCTCAAATTATGTGACTCCTCTGACCACACCGTTGAAATAACCTGAGGTCAACATGGTTGAAGGCCCAAGGGATCGCATCGAATACCTGGACGGACAAGGCGATCTTGCGGTGCCCATTCCGCAGGAAAACGACCAGAAGGGTGCATAGAGGCGTATCGTCTCTCTTATAAGTGCCGCCTCAAACCATCGGACTCGCAGACCACAGGAGCTGCGAAGAGAAAGAAACCAGAGGAAGAAATGAGAGGGGTCTCAAGTCGGGTGTATGCTGTGGACCAATGGGAAGACCTGGAGGACGCTGTTTTTGTCCTGAGGAAGGATAAGTACAAGGTACAGGGAACCTTGCGACTGCAGGCCAAGAACACAAGGACGTTTACGGCCGTATCGGATACTGGAGCAGGCCCCAATCTGGTACATCCGAAGGTCTTACCATTGGGCTGGGAAAGGATAATACAGGAAAAGAAGTCATTGAATATAATGGACGCATCACGTCGGCCGATGGACATTCGCGGCATACTTCCGCTTTACGTCCAATTGAGTCACCTGAACGTTAAGACTTGGTTTCTTGTATGTAAAAACCTGGGTGCAGAAGGGATCCTAGGGACGAGCTTTTTTGATAGATATGTAAAGGCAATCTATCCTGGCCAAAATAGGGTCGCTTTCCATCGAGGACCAACATTGGCGATTGTCGGCTCGCGCCCCGGACCCGAGGCTGCCCCAGCTAAGGTCAAGTTTCCCACGAGGACCGTGTCCAACAAGGTCAGATTGGCAAGAGCGATAGTCATACCGCCTATGACCCAAGTAGCCGCTGCAGCGGTATGCGAGTCCTCAGATCTGGTTTTGTTGCAAAACCATCCCAAGTTGGTAACGAAACACCTTTCCCTCATGGCCAACGGAGTAATGAATGTGGTACCCAACCGGCCCTTTGCTGTCACCATGAGCAACTTCTGTGACAAGCCTACAAGGCTACTCAAGGGTGCAGTGGTGGGGGTATCTATGCCTCCTCCAGTGGCCATTATGGAGATTGATGCGGAGAAGTTGCTTCCTGGGGGTGAACGACTGGCAAATTAGGAAAACTACGTCAACCTTGGCGATGACTTTGAAGCATATAGGAAGCAAGTCATAATCTTCTCAAGGACTTTGCTAGCATGTGGAGTGGAAAGCTGGGCGAGATCGATGCCACAAGGCATCAAATTGACCTTAAGGACGGGGCCACCCCCCAATATCAGCACCCATGTCGGACTGGCCTAAATGGACGAGAGGTGGTAGCCAAGGAGGTTGAGAAAATGAAGTCTGCTGGGGTAATTGAGCGTGCACCATCCACTGAGGCCCAATGGGCTAGCCCTTTTGTCCAAGTGGCCAAAAAGGACGGGACCGTACGGTTTTGTATTGATTAACGCAAACTAAATGTGGTGACCAAGAGGGATACTTATCCTATCCCCCGTATGGACGACTGCTTAGATTCCCTTGGCGACGCGCAAATTTTCACCCCGTTGGATGCCAATTGTGGGTATTGGCAGGTTCCCATGGACGACAAGGCAAAGTCGCTGACTACCTTCACGACCCACGAGGGATTATTCCAATTTACACGGATGCCCTTTGGTCTTATGAATGCGCTACCTACTTTCCAGCGGGCCATGGACATCATTTTGTCCAGGGTCAAATGGAAGTTCGTCTTGGTCTACCTAGATGATGTGATCATCTTTTCGAGGTCTATTATAGAACACTTCGCACATGTGAAGGCAGTCCTTAAGATACTCGAGCAGGCTGATTTCACACTGAAATTGAAGAAGTGTTTCTTCTTCTCGCCCTCCGTGGACTACCTTGGCCATGTGGTCCTGCCGCGTAAACTCCAAGTGGCCCAAGTTACAACAACGGCCGTACGGGAAGCACGATCTCCTAGGACCCATACGGAATTGCGACCCTTCCTTGGCCTTTGTAATGTTTACCGTAGGTTTGTCCCAGGGTTCGCGAAAATTGCAGCACCTCTAAATGAGATGCTGAAGAAAGGGACCTCTTCGGAATTTAACGACGTCACGGACGAGCAGTATGAGGCCTACCAGAAATCAACGATCATTTGGTTAATCCGCCGGTCTTGGCGCTACCCAGGGCCAATAAACCGTATATCCTAGATACAGACGCATCTGCGACCCAAGTGGGCTGTACCCTACTACAAGAGCAGGAGTACCCTAAGGATTACCACCCAATTTGCTACTGGGGTAGGTCCCTGATAAAGGCCGAAAGGAACTATAGCACCACGGAAAATGAAAGTTTGGCCATCGTTTGGACAGTGCTCCATCTTTGGCCTTATTTGGAAGGAAATCGCTTTACTATTAGGACAGATCACCACTCCCTCCGCTGGTTACTGAAAATGACGGACGCATCCTCCCTTCTGCCCCGATGGAGATTGCACCTTGCCGAATTCGATTCCGAAGTGACCTATAGGCCAGGGCTGAAACATCAGGCCACAGTTGCGCTATCACGCATCTTGACCGATGTTACGGACCAAAATCCCCTGTACGAT
This sequence comes from Gracilariopsis chorda, assembly GCA_003194525.1. Lineage (NCBI taxonomy): Eukaryota > Rhodophyta > Florideophyceae > Gracilariales > Gracilariaceae > Gracilariopsis > Gracilariopsis chorda. The sequence goes on from NBIV01000094.1 coordinate 117,864, forward strand.
GAGATTACTACCATATGGGACGGACCACAGTACACTGATGACGAGGGAGAGGAAGCACCGGTGGCTAAGGTGAGAATGGCCGGATGGACGGATGGACACGGCGCAGGGATCTTATGCGCCGTGGACTGGGAAGATCCACCGTTTGATATCCATATGGGCCAGTCGGAAAGTGCGTATCTTACGCCAATATCCCTCGAGAAATTCTTTCAGGCCCAGGAAAAGGACGAATACTGCGTCCAGATAGTAGAGAAAGTAGGGACCCCTGGGTCGCTGTTTGATTATGACCGCCAAGACATATTATGTCGCAGGTCACCATTGGACGGGGCGATACAGCGGGTAGAGCCTAAGGCCTTACGGGCACGCCTTCTTTACCTCGCGCAGTATCTGATGTTGGCTGGGCATCCTGGAGGGACTAAGATGTATCAGACCCTGAGGAGATATTTTTACTGGCCCCTGATCAAACCACAAGTACTTATGCAGCATGCGCAAAAATCCGAGGGATACGAGCGGTACATCAAGGGAAACTGAAGGTATTCCCAGCGTCCGGGCCTTCGGAGTTCATTGCTATGGATATCCTAGGGCCATTTCCGTAGTCGACCCACGGCAACCAATTTATATTGGTGATTACCGATCGGTTTACCAAGTTGACCCGAGCAATTCAGCTCAAATCAACCACCGCTACGCACGTCGCCATGGCTTTCCTTGTCCAATGGATTTATCCCTATGGACTGCCGCTCTATCTCCTTACGGAAAATGGCTCTCAGTTTATCTCCAAATTCTTTGAGCATGTGTGCTCGGCCTTAGGTCTAAAACATCACCTCACCACCGCGTAACATCCTCATACCAATGGACAAGCCGCAAGGTTTAACCAAACTCTGGCCACGAGGCTAGTTCACTACGTTTCCGAGCACCAATTGGACTGGGATGACTATGTCCAACTGCTGGTCTATGCATATAATAATCAAGTGCATAAGTCCGCTGGTACAACTCCTTTTGACCTCACCCTCATACGTGCCCCTGCGCCGTAGATGGTTGACCTACAGGACTTAGGAGCACCTCAGGACGTAACGGAGGAAAGGACTCCCACCCAGGCTAAAAGATATTCCCGTAAGCGGATTGATTCTATCCTGAAAGCTGCGCAGACCACATTGGACAAAGCGCAAGCGCGTTGTAGAGCCAATTTTGATCGGCATGTTTGGTTTACACCGCAAGTGGCCATGGGAGATTACCTCCACTTGGACAGACCGCCGAAGAAAAGCACGAGGACGAGGACATCACCAACAACCTGTTCCCAAAGTCCACTGGGCCCTTCAAAGTACTTAAGTCCCTTGGGCACACGCTTACTATCGACCGCGATGTGCTCCAGGACACAGTCACAACGGACCGAGTCTCTCTGGCGCCACGCCCACCCTCAACTGAACCATTAGACTCGCGCGCTCTCCCTTCGTCCCACCCTCCATCCCTACACAAGCACTGGTCAGTGACCCTACGTTCCTTCAGGAACTGCAGGTCTCCGCGGATCCAGAAGGCCCTTCCTCGGATGGCTACGGGCTCCTGGACGAAATTATGAATTCTGAAGAAGTACCCGACCCTGTGGACACCCCCGACGCTGTTCCTTCAGACGCTGACGGATACGGTCCCCTCGACCAGAAGAAACTACGGGAGGACGTCGGAATGAACGACCAACGGGAGTATGTCGTCGACCGCATCGTTTCCGCTGGGCTCACCGACGATGGCAAATTGCGCTACAAAGTCCGTTGGTATAGCTATGAGCCGAAGGCCGATACTTTGCTTCCGAGGTCAGACATCCCTGATAATTTTGCGGCCCGCTATTGGTCAAAAACAGGCCACACAGAGCGTTACCTTAAGGAGGGGGTTATCCCTGGCCACAAATTTGCGCCAGCACGGGCCCAATTCGCCACCACCCAATAGGAATACTGCTTTTGACCACTCCGCCCACGGAACTGCCTCCCACGCCGCCCCACTCGCTCGCCGCGCGCCAGTTCTTCCGAAGGTTTACCGCGAAGATGACCAACTTGGACGCCACATAACTCTGAATTCTTTGAGGCAATTACGTTGAAAACCACGGGAACGAAGCAAAGGAACCTGAACTATATGGCAAGCGCGAGAAAACCCTAGGGAATTGTGTGTAGGAACTCTTACCTCATGAGCCGAAAACATGCTTTGCCAATTGGAGCTGAGGTACTTTCTTGCAGTTTTCTGCAGTTCCCCTGCCAGTCTAGTCGACCTCGTGGGATATTGGGACACTATAGACCGTTTCAAAAGACGGTATGACCATTTGGTTGATAATGCCCCAGGACACTGGAACAAATCACAATGGAAGATTTCCCTCCTTTCGGCGGCCTTCGATTTCACATCCATTGGTATAAAAGTATGGAACGGCACCGGTTTATAACTGTAATGGACATAGATGTGCAAAGGACGACCACCGGGCATATTTGTATGAGGCGCACCAAGTTGCATCCGCAAAATGTGAGTTTTTGACATTTGGGCAGGTGTTTTTGGACGACCGCAAAGGTGGAACTAGTTCGTACAACCCAGGCCGCTGGAGCTCGACTACTTATTGTACTTTCGTCCAATAGAAAACACCCAAATATAGATATGCGCAAGACCTTTGGGAATCGACAAGCGTTGGATGGGTCAGAAACAGTCACCGGATTACATGGTCGAAATCGTTGTATTTGGCCCATATGGACAGGTTCTTCCTGAGGTCACTGGACGCTGAATACAAGGACCAGATGGGTCTTATAACCAGATTTGGTCATGCGAAGAGCGTCAGTACTCTTTGCAAGCCATATGGCCGGGATTTGGCACAGCTTTCGTGGCCCAGGAGGAAATTCCGACATGGCCTCCGGCCGACCCAGGCTGCTCAAGTGCTTCCACATGGGAGACTTGTGTTCCATTGGTCACATCGTTGGTGCACAGTTGCGTCCCTTTGGTGCGCGCCCTGTTCTGCTGGACGGACTGGCTTTTGAGAGCACAGAATGGGAATGTGGCTGACCACCATGGATGGTACGTGGGCGTTTGGGCTGCTTTTCCAGAGGGCGAAGAAGGTTCATGGCAGCAACCCGGACCGGTCTAACGGTTTAGGTTCTTTCTGTGGCGTACTCCAGAGTCCTCTATGACCATGTGGGCTCATTCTCCGCACATTTTGGCCGTGTGTGAAGGAGAATTTGCCATGTCTCCGGCCGGCCCTGGCAGGCCAAGTCATTATCCTTTGGTTCCATGAGCTCCTTTGGTACTCGGATGATGTCAATGAGCGGTCCAAATGGTTGTGCACTAACTTCTACCACTTGGCTCGGTGGCTGGGTTATGTGAACCAACCAGTGGTGTGCCCTTGCACTACATGGACAGAGGGCCGGCCCCAAGGAGGTCATGAAAGCGGTTCATAAGGAATATGTGACGACATCGACATCGACGTCGACAACCGAAGATAAGCTCTACCTAAAAAGGACTATTTCAGGGCCGACCAATGGGCATGGTACTGTACCTTCAGCCCTCCAAAGAGGTCGTATGAAGTGGGCCACGTCTGGAACTAACAGCGACGTTGAGGGAAATTTGACATAGCCTCCAGCCAGCCTTTAAAGGCCAAACATTTGCCCTTGGATTTGAAGGACATGCCACAGTGGTGCGTTTCGGAGAAAACTACTCATTCGCTGATGCGAACAGTGGGAATGCAAATAGAAAGAAAACGCTCGATAGGAAAGGAATCCGACGGGACGTCGGATCTTAAAGAGAGAGGTCTGTAGGAGAATGACCATTGGGCATGTGGAGTGGTGAGGTAGCCAAAGGTTCGGGATGGCAGAGGTCAGACCATTGCTGGCCTAAAAATCCCACGTGGCCAAGCTAGGTGCCGAGGCAGGGGATACCAGGAGACTGTGAGATTGACAAGGCACTGTGGCCTAAATTTTTATTATGTAGCTATTTTTATTTAATATTTTAGGATATTTTACGGAGGTCAGAGCGCTTCGCCCTCTATATAGGTTTGCTCGAGTGCCGCCGATCTCTAAAGAGTAAAGGCAAGCACCCTCACCGCCTTTTGGCGGCAATATGCAGCCAGTAGGACTCCTAAGGCGTCTAAGCCATCGCTACTATTCTTTCGACCTGTAGGGATTTGAGATAGCGCCTGCCCATTGCGTCTCGCTGCCAGTTGGTGCCTGCGCCACTAGTAGACCCAGTCGATTGTCAACCCAGTGGCTGGCTATCTGCTGCTACTACCCACTGGGAGATTACTCCCCCAGTTTGCCAAAGGACGTAGTGTTCTAGTACAAATGGCGCGAAAGCCATCTGTTTCGATCTTCATCCACTTGTTCTCCCAAACTACATATATGAAGGGTAGAAAGGTAAAGGATGACAAGTATCTACACGTACCGGCGCATTACCTTTGGTACACGTGGTGTAGTTCAAGTCAATGAAAAATATGAACGCTGCACAGCGTATGGGCCGAACCGAAAAAGCTGGGCATCAGGCAATGTCAACAGCTACAAAGGCAATTCTACTACCGGGATGAGCATTTCAGAACACGGGCGAGCTTGGATATCAATCTCAGAGAAGTAACATGGAAGCAAGTGACGTTGGAAATCTTCAGCAAGACTCCGGACGGAATCAATAATTCTAATGTACCCATTCGAAGACGGCAGCAACAGCACTGACTATTTGAGGTTGCTGGTTCCAGAACAAAACCATTGGAATGGGTATTAAAGCGACGGTGGTGTATGATGCTCAACCTCATACGGTTGTTGTGCTCCGGAGAGAGAGCAATAACATCACTGATTGTTATTCAATCCTCAAAACAGCCAGTTCCTTCACTCAACATTGGGACTCCTTTCGTGGCGTCGCAAACACTGTGACACAAGTTAGCGCTCTCTGGGGTGGCCCAAATTACATTGATGACACAGTTTTTGGTTCCCATTTCCGTGTTATTGTCGTGTGTGATGAAGAAACAGCCCAATTTGATCTAAACTATGATGTACATAACGCCATGAAGCGCCTTGAAAGTGCCGTTTTCAATGTTTCGGAAGCAATAGAAGCCCGTTCTGTTGATCTGTTGCTACGGTTTATGAGGCAGCTGGGTACGTGGTACACGACGACTTTCCCCCAAGTTTCAGGGATGGGAAGCCGTCCAAGGCAAAGAATTTGTCCATTTTGAGCTCACACCGTTCATCCGATACAAATTAACCGAAGAAAAAGAAGAGTTTATTCGGGCGCATAGGTTCTGCACTCAAGTCCACCTCCGATTCCGTTAAGAATAATATATAGTAAGAAGCACTTGCGACCGCACCATCAGAAGCATCTCCTAGTGCTGCGCTCTTCGTATCACAGGCTGCACTTGATAGTGCTGCGCTCTTCGGATCACAGGCTGCACTTGATAGTGCTACGCTCTGCAGATCACAGGCTGCACTTGATAGTGCTGCGCTCTTCGGATCACAGGCTGCACTTGATAGTGCTACGCTCTGCAGATCACAGGCTGCACTTGATAGTGCTGCGGGACATCTGCACTTTCCTGGCACAGTCTTCAAATGAACAGATTTTGCCCCCTTGCAATCAGAAGAAAGCAGTTTGAAGTGGTTCGTTGGTCTCTTTAGAGGGCAGGGTGTAGACGACGATGATGCAGACCTCCCAAAACTCCGTGGTAATGTGTCTACGCAGCTCATCTTCCTCACTACACACTCCACAAATCCAGATACCAGAGCAGTGTCTCTGGGTCCTTCGAAAGACCGGCCGGGTTGTACTCTGTTAGAGACACAATTGTCTCATAGTATACATGTTTAGTCTCCAGAGTCGATGGCTATCCAGAGCAACACCACAGCTACTACTAAGACCACGTCCGTGGTGGTGCAAAGTGTGAATTCGACACCCCAAACTGGTTCTATCTCTGGTGGGAAGAACACGGGTATAGGCGTGAGTTCTGCACAAGCGTCGAACGAGCAGAAAAACAGCAATTCAGACCCCTCCTCTGTACGCATCAATCCTCACGGTAATAGTACTCCCAGCGAAGGTGAAGGGTTTGCTGTAGAATCACTAGCGTCCGTAAAAAAACAACGCATCTGTCCCGTCTTCTTCTAATCAACAAGAGCAAGACTTGGTTATTCGGTCGCACATGAACGAATTCACGCGTTTAATGCAAACAGGAGACTTCCCAACAACAGGTATTAAGCACACTGAAGTTCCTCTCCACAGTGAACCCGCGCCGCGAGCGTGAGACTGTGACTTGCGCACACTACTTCCTTACCACAAAGATTCTGTGCCGTAACTCTGCCGTTGAGAGAGAGCTGCCAGCAATTGTACCGGATTCAGCTGAAGCAGTCTGAAATCACATTGAATCTGGACACCTCACGATGTTCCTTGCAGAGTTTAAAAACTTGCTCCCACGGCACCGTGTAGCTGCAATGCAGCTTGCCATTGAAAAGAATGGTATTATGGGTAACTACGATATGTGCGCGAGATGGCTGCGGGAGCTAACTGAGCGAGCACCAGACCGAGCGAAAGCAGAACTCGAAACCAAACTTTCAGCTTGTGTGCTCAATGTGGAAACAAACAAACATAAGCCGCCGACTAACCGTATCTGCTACGCCTGATTGCAGATAGTTACATCTCCCTATGGAAAATGCTCAGTCTGCCAAGCTGTGTTCCACACTGTATCCGGTGATTTGTTGCACGGGCAGTTATGTGATGTATGCTACGTGGGTATAGTCCACCGTAAGGTATAAGACAAGACACGGATTCTTCAATTCGAAGACATAATAGCTATCTCCGATATTACTTCGAATGGTTGTTTGGATACAGAACGCACCCAGTCTACCACCGTTGACATTATTGTCATCGCTGCGCTCTCCTTCATGGCAGCCATGCCGGTTACCCACAGCTTCCGATGCGTCTTTCAAAGCATGCAATCCGCAAGACGTACTCTACTCACAGGTCCAAGCTCACTGCCATAAATGCATCCAATAGGGCATATGAGGACTTTCATCCGTCAGAAGACTTAACTGCCTCTCGAGCATTTGCAAGTCCACCTCGTCTATCAAAACTCCGCCGTTCACATGGGTTGCAAAATTTGTGACAGAACTGCATACAGCTTAGGAAATGTGCCTGAGGTCAAACGACCACGTTCGTGCCGTAGTGGTTAAGTTCTTGGAAGCAGCAAATTCTAAGATGGAGGCAGCTCAAAACATGTTGCAACTTTGGCCTGATACTTCGATCCCCCTTAACTTTGTGCAACCGCTGTTAACTCCAAACCCTACAAAGAAGCAAGAAAGCTCCAGAGCTGCAAATATGTACTTAAGAACTACATAACAATAAACTGCCGATTCTATTGTTCCAGAATGGCTTCCATCTCGACCATGTCAGGGAGTGGCAGAGATTCATCGTTGACTTCCTGCCAATCTAGTTCTAATTCTAATTCCTCACTGTGGCATAGTTCTACACCAGCGTGGCTGAGAACTCGTTCCATTACTTCATTTTCTTCTGAAGTCGCAGGGGCTTCGATGAGCTCATGGTCTATGTTGGCACGCCCTTTTGTACCTCTACACGGAGAACGCCTCGAGTTGAAGATGGCGCTGTTAAATGCGCAAAAAACCATCTTCTTCACCTTTCTTGGGTGAAGACGGTGTCGTATGGACGTTCGAATGCGTTTCTGAGCACTGAAACGTCGCTCAACGGAGGAAAAAACGGACTCAGGCAAAGAATACGCAATGAAAACGCGCGCAATATATACGCTTTCTTCTGTATCCAGTACATGGCTGGCATGTTTCCATATGCGAGCAAAATACGACGTCGACTGTCATCGTCTAGTTCCATGTTCCATTCCATTCTCGTAAACGTAAACTCTTCGAAAAAATGCTGCGTAGCACCATCCACTCCACCAGCGCTGGGCAGCTTCCAGGATGGTGGAAATGCATCTGACAGTACAAAAGTTTGCATATGGTTTAGGATATGCACATTATAATTCGACATGTCTTCACGAGCGCTAAGAATGTCCATTGCGTATGCAACATAATGCCGTGGTGTTAACAGCGAAATCCGTCGCCCTGTGCCATACAAGCGGTCCTCAAAGACCTGCGACAATTTTCCCTTTGTCTCCGGTGTGAAGAAAGGTGTGGTTGGCAGTTCATCCAGCTCTCGTCGGAGATGAAGGGTGACTGGCAGCACATCTCAAATGAAACTTTCTTCGTTCTCGAACATTCTCAAGTACTGCCGTACAAGTCTCAGCGCGTGATATGTATCTAGACACTTATCATGAAGCGTTTCGTACCCAACCGAACTCGCGAAAAACATTCTTCTCTCATTGGTGCGAGCCCCAAATAGATTTGTTGCAAATTCCTGGCAACCAACGAGTCTGAGATAGATATTGTGGCCGCGTAATAAAGATTATAGCATACATTCTGAGCTGGCGAACCTCGTAGTTGCCATCTTGACTGGCAGTATTGCAGTTCGTGGCGGAAGCACTCGAAAATAAGCATCAAGAGCCTTGGTTGTTGATTGGTACCCATTGTTTCGGAACGTTGCGTTATACTCTTATTTCAGTTCCTTAAACCTAAAATAAAGCTTTGGACGGTTTTGGAGATTCGTAACCAGCGTTTATATCACATCTAAAAATTCTTTACTCCACTGCAAACTCCCGATATCCTGCATTAGCAAGTTTGCTAAATGGATTTGATCATGGCAACTGATCATCCAATTGGAACGAGTTGCAAGCATTCGTTTTGCAACTTCGCATGCGATGGTGTTATCGCCCGTCACACCGCATATATTTTTCATGTCTCCAAATTCCTTCATGGTGTCCGCCACAATATGCACATAGAATGAAGCATCGGAAAGTTCCAAATCCGTGTATATGGACCTTGTCAAACGATTGACTCCGGTGATCGACAGCAGAACATTGACGACACTTGCTTGCTGTTCGTCTTTCCATACATCGAAAATTAAAGTGCCAAAGCTGTGTTGCAAGCCCGTAGTAATTGAACCCTTAACGTGGGTTAAAAACTGCTGATAGTATGCATCTAGATTTTTGGAACCCATTCGACTAGCGCTTGGAATGTTACCCCCATGAAGAGGATTCAAGAGCTTCAGAAGAAGGTAGAGCTCGTTCTTACCTTCTTGTCTGCTGAGGGTGAAGGTGACATGTGGTTAACAATAAGTGAGGTTAAAAGTTCTCGTATTCTTGAATGCTTCTCATAGGAGTCAAAACTGTCGGTGCTAACTTCACGTACCTCTCTTTTTTTCAATTTCCGTACCTTCTTTTCACGATTGTGAACGGTGCTGTTGGTACTTCTTCGACATGGGTTGTTAGTGGTTTCCGGAACTCCATAAACCAAAGCAGAGCTTCGTAACTTACGATAATGATCTGCGTAATGATCATTCTCTGAAAAACGATGCTCCTTGATTGGTTTAGCTGTCTTAATGTAATAAAAAACATGCTTTACTAGCTGCGTTGCATTCGGTGTCGACGCATAAGGCAGATAAGCACAGGCTTTGCAGGATATCTGCATCCGAACATCAGAACCGGAAGAGTCTGAAACGAAATCTTGCACGAAACATTACGTGATCCACCAACTTTTCTTTCGTCCTCTACGTCTTTTGAAGCTTGGAGAAGACGTTTTCGATCAAGGTACGTTTGCGCCTGAGGAAATTTTGCGCACAAACAAAACGGTAACGTATGGTTTTTTGGTGTCAAGAGTGGAAAGAGCAAAACAGGAACCGTGTGAGAGAGAGCAATTGAGAAAAAGAGATTGTAAAGAGAACTGGCGGCTTGAGTTGCATAAAAGTTTTTGCAGAAGCAAAATCTGGCGCTTTAATCTACACCTGTTGCGGACTCGAGCCACATACATATTTTATAATTAGCTTCAGTTGAATTTTACGCGCCCCTTTGTTGGCCGTTGTGTCAGTAGCAGGTGTGATTTATGCACCTGTTTACCAACCAAAAACCTTCGTCGATGGATTCAAGTTTGAACGTCGGTAAGTTGACTTTGGTCTACTTACTGACCAGAAACATTGTATGAAGACTATGTCTTCTGAATATTCGTCGGGGCAGTGGCTCAAAGTGGAATACGCTTCACAACGACTGACTCTTTTCAAAGGTTGTACCACAAAGGTTCAAAGGTTGTACCACAACCTTTGAAAAAAGTCACAGTGGCTGAGCTTGTAACGATGTCACAGCAGAGACTCAAAAATATCTTGCACGACCCTATAATTTTTGAAAACGAAGAAACACGGCGGTGGACACGCCTTCGTGCACATGGAATGCGGCACACGATTATCTTCGTCAAACGGCAGTCCCGACCTTGTTAGGCACTGACAGAATCTCAGATGCTATCGTCCGCCGATTATTGACTATTGGGTGATCACCTGAGAAGGTAGGAAAGCCATTTTTTTGGAGCATACCTTCAGTCTAAGTGTATCACGCGTATCACGAGAGTTGGTGTTCAGCCAATACTATGGAATCAGGCAAAGTAAGTTCTAAGTCCGTGGTGACCCTGAAGCGGAATGCTCTCAATCAGGGTTGGAATCTAACTTTTTGGTACCTCTAAAAGTTTCCCGTTTACGAAAATTTGTCATAGAAGACGAGAAATCGGACAATTATCCCCCGGAGTTCGTTATCGAATACATCATGGTGAGATGTATGATCCATTGGGGGTGATTTATTATCGAATGCATCATGGGTGACGAATATGATCCATCGGGGGTGATTTATTATCGAATTAATTGGTATGGATACCCTTTGGAAAAGGAAACGAGTGCACCCATCCCACACCAAGCTAGGTCAAAAGTCCTTCAATATCAACGAAGAGCTCGAACAACGATAGCGAAAATGATGGATAAACCCCAAATAGAGTAGAACCGTACACGGTACCCAAAGGGTATCGCATGACAGCGAAGTGAAGAAGTTCGAAGAAGAGAAGAAGAAGAAACTTCTCGTCCGAGATACAACGAAGTTGATGAAATGATGTAATTATAGGATTACTGGATTAAATTGTATACCATTCTAACTGTTTAACTAAGAAATTTAATGATTTTAAGAACATTATGAAGCGAAAACTGAAGGAGAAGCTTGAAGAAAGAAATAAGAAGCACAAAAGATTGGTTTAATCCAGAAGCCATTGCAATATCTATCGCTTATATGTTAATATCAGAATACTAAATCCAAGGTATCCCCAAGATAGTCCCGCACCACATACACTGGTTGACTGAGAATAGTTTGGCATGGCGAAAGCCAGGAGCTGTTTAACACCTATCATGTCTGGAGATACTTGGATCTTGAGTTTTTTTATATTCGCGTGGAACGCAATGACCTGAAAGTCCCTTTCAACTGGAGGCAGTAAGCCTACCTGAGATTTCAGCCCATGCATCAACGTCACGAAGCCCTAACCCTCGGGAGCGAAAGCAATAGATTGGATGGACGCCTCAGTGTTTATTGGATCAACTTAGTCTATAGACAGTGCATATTGACGGCCCCTAAAATCGTTGGGCTCGTCATTCATCAGCCAATCATCGAATTCGACCGAAGCCTAGTAATCATCATGACCCACAAATCCTTTTGAATGACCCGCTGATATGGTCCGCAGAATACTGAGGTGCTCTACTGCCTGAAAACGGTACAACGTTGCACCCACAATTGGTCGTAATAAGCATAATCTCCAACAGTTGGATACCAGTGGCTCAGAAACGTATCACAAAGATTTTTCGGGCACTAATAGCGGATGTCCCACGGAACGGTATCTCAGTTGATCTGTTCGATCACATCCACAATGTAGAACACTTCACTCATGTTCTATTGGAAGCGTGATGACATTAACAAGCCAAGCTTTTGAGAATGTGTAAAACCATTGGCAGTGTTAAGCAAAGAAAGTAGTGTTTAGAAGCTTCCCAGAGGAGGACAAACGTTACGCGAGTAGCCCATTCCACGGCGATAACTGACCAATAACCGAATTTTAGATCACAAATGATGTGAGAACTAATATAAGTTGAAGAGGGAGGTAGTTCCGTGAAACAATCCTAGAGTAAGTTAACATGACGCTAACAAAGTAGTAGAGATGCAAAGAGACCCTGACATTTTGCAGGAAATACCGTTCAGTTTCGATATGAATTTATGGAATGAGATACCAATGGCGTCAACGCGCTAGCCGCTCAAATCCAGTTTTCTCAGAGAAACTCGCTTGCATTTCGGAACCACGGATGAGCCGAAACTCTGCAGTGATGATTGATGTCTTCCAACGGAGAATATTGGACTTGATGGTTAGCTGCATTGCTGTTTCGAAGTGAGCCTTGTCGAAACTTAATAGGTTAAAACCATAGAAAAGTTCGATATAGGTAAGGTACCTAGATGCGTCGAATTCGCGTGCGATGAGAATCAGGTGCTGACAGATAGTACGCATGAGCCGTTTATATACAAGTCGCATAATTTATTCTTGGGCCCCATACAGGTTCTGCCAACGGCAGATATATATCCTAAAAATATTAAGATTTAACGCCATGCGTCCTTGCCAGTCATGTGAGGTGACTATGTCAATTGCACGCCCACTAAATAGAACGCCGTCGTGTGCGTAGGACTGAATCAGTGCTACATTGAAACTCTCAGCCGGGTGAAATCCAAGAAGCGCGGGCAGATATCGATAGATTCTGTAACAGATCTCGTGCTTTCAGGGTTACCCTGCCAAACCACCAGAGTTGGTTAATTATCTGAGAAAAGTGTCACCCTCGGACGTGTACCAGATTGCTTACAAGAGCCTGAACCTGAGGCAACTGAGCCGCAGAAAACCGGATCCGTCCGGAAGACGAAGGAGCGATACTCTCAGACTAGGGAGCACCTGTTTTAAGGTTATGCAGACTGGAATAGTTGGTTTTCATTGGTGAGGATGAATAATCGGATTCGATGTTGTAGTTTTTGGTTTGCAACGTTATGCTTGGAAGCGGAGAAAGGTTGAGATCACTCATGAGAAGTTAAATTATTTATATCCTGCGTCACTTGCAGGTTGCTCGTTATAGTTGCAATGTTTTCTTGTTTGAGAAGAGTGCGTTGTGGAGCAATTCGAGTACGCATATCTTCTATCGAGGTGGATCATGAGTGAATCAGTATCGACGTGGCATCCCATTAGTGCTCAGGACTACCGCATTTGTGCGTTGTTCGTCTTTCTGAAAGAGCATCGGATGCCATGATATAGCCTCTGTAGTTATTTGCATTGCTCATTCGAAAACCGTTCTGATCCTTTCTTCCCTAACATTTTAAGAGTGGCTTTTGGAATATAATAATAGAGTTTGATGAGATATTGGTTTTTTGTAATGGGTCGTGGTCGCCCAAGACGTAACTCGGCGGGGCTCGCATTATCTATATATGTGAACTCCCACCTTGTCGGAGTGCGCTGGAACACTGGAGGTGCTGAGCAAAACGCTCGCGGAGCCCGTCAAAGCGCCAGGGGAGCCAGCTAGAGCTCCAAAGATGCTCTTTAAAACCCTTGAGCAACACTGAGAGGAGCTGTGGGTCGTCGGAGAGGAGCGAGAAGGCCACGAAGACGTAAAACTGATATTCCACAAACCGATGCAGAGTGGGAGAATGAGAGCGGCGCAAATGTACATGACCCAAGTATTGAAGTCACTGAGTTCTCGCAATTTGTGCCTCTGTAGGTCCCTCCTTTGCCTCCGGAATTTTCTCTTCCACCTATGGCGCCTGGTCGTTCTATGCCACCTGCTCTTCCCCCTCTGCTTGTGCTAATTGCAATTCCTCCTCCACCTCCGCAACCTTTTCTGCCTTCTCTGGCAGGTTCATGGTCTCAAATTTCGGTAGTTCAGCAACCCGATCTGGGTCATGCGCTTGATGCTTCAGCGGCTAACGCCCAAAGTTTTGGCACTGCGCAATCAATTTCATTGGAGAACGTCATGAAGAGGTACGCAGCGCGTCCTCAACGAGGTCTGTTTCGGGTGTACTACACATCGTATGCATATGCGAGGGCTGCAAAGAGGGATGGGAGTCTGCAAGCAAGTATTCAAGATTCTGAAACACATGCAAATGCAAGTGCTCGCCGCTGCGGAAGATGTGAGTCCACAGCGCACACTATGCGGTCGTAAAAGTTGAAGAGCTGGAAGTTGCGCATATTTCACTACAAGTAGTGTGGCTGCGTTTTGATGGGGAGGGAAACAGATGTTACGTGTTGCGGAAAAACTCGAGCCAACAGATGGGGCGTGGTGTTTTGCCGAAGAAAAACTAATGCATCACTAGGGACAATCTACCAAATCTGAGCTTTTTATTTCAACTCACTGAACATCAATACGTTGTTTGCATCTAAGCTCATGTTTATGGACATGTCGTACGCCCACGTGGGAGGTTCTCCTTTCGTACGCCTAGAAGAAAACGCTGCTATTATCCTTTCTACCCAGATGCAGAACAGCTCTCGCTACAGCTTTTTGTGGAGCACTGGGTGTCGTGATGCACTCTACGGTCCAGTGCGATTCAACGCCTGGACTGAATTCAAACGGATTCAAAGTGTATTCCTCTCTTGAGATAATAACGTTAGCACAGCCTATATTGGCGTGATGCGCGCCTACGCACGCCTGTGCACAGACACGCAAGCTGACGCACACCTACGCAATTGGGTGTGCGTGCTGATGAGTCTTTAAGTAGCAGTATCAACCCAGGAGCCCTATAAGAGGGCTCGCAGAGGCGCCGTAAAGTTAGAGAGACCGGCAGGTGTCTGATAGAACTCGCGCGCCGCCTCCGTTTCCAGTCCACACTGGGATGCCTAGTCTTCAAGCTGAGGACTTCCGTCGTCCGTTCATGCGCACGTGTGTACAGATCATTAACGTGAGACAAATGGTTCCGAATCTCTCCGATCTGTCGCACGCACGTCCGGATGTGGTACCAGAAAGGTATCGCTCTCCAGCAATTGAACAGAAACAACAAATGCAAGACTCCTACGCTGTTGACCTTAGTGAGCAAGTGATTGACGAAGGCGTAGTTGTCAATGAGTACCAGGGTGCATGGAGTGTAGCCATCAATGTTCCTGACGCAGGCAGAGAATCGCTGCCAGAAGAATCTGGAGAAGGTAAACACTTGAAGATGCGGACAGTCGTGGTAGAGCCTACTGAACTGTTTCGAGTGGAAGCGCAAGTACCGTAGCTCGTGCAGAGTACAGTGACAGAAGAACATTGTCCCCAGCATCTGGTACTTCCGTAATAAGTACGATAAAAGATGCTTCTGCCCTCTTCATGTGTTGCTGAAAAGGGTACAATACCACTGCTGTATTTGTATAGCGTGCACCAGCCTATTGACCGCGCCAAGTTTCTATAAGTAAAAGACGCCGCCAACTCTGCGGGAGTGACAGGGCTCTTGGACGACGAGTACATGCTAAGGGAACTAACTTGGCACGGGCACTCCAAGAGGTGTCCGTAATCAAACAATGTTCTACTTAACAGCGGGCCGCTGCTATAGTCCTCATTGCTTCGCACTTACACGAACATCGAATATATTACGCTTCGCTTCTTAGAGCGAGAACAACAGGCTCGAATCGTTCAAGAGCAGGAGGTACAAGGAGCCCAAGCACAAGAACAACTATTCAACCAGCCTTATCTGATAGGGCATGTCTACAATCAGTGCACTAAAGCGTTCATCAATGACTTGGAGAAAGACTCCAAGCAATTCTTATGGCTAGAGTGTGTCGGGATTGCAGCAAAGCTCAAGTTTCAAGAGCACAACGTACCACATGCTCACATACCAATGTGCCTAGAAGATGGAGTTATTGAAGCCATTGAAGTGATAGAAAACAAGACCGGCGCAGAAATGCCAGCACCAGGCGAGGATGGCGAATCAGAGACATTGTACTGCAGATGCACGGGCATCGTCACACCTCGTACTGCCGTTTTGGAAACGATGAGCGGGGCAGGATTGGTTATGACAATGCAGAACTTGTGCCAGAGACGTATATAGAGTCCGTAACCAACTGCGTAGTATACTGCCGAAGGACGGAACAAAACTTGCGGATTGTGCCGTAAAATCCAGACGTGCCAGAATATACCATTCCCACACCGATTTCGAACGAACAAAAGGTGGTTTTGCAGAGTCATTATTGACAAAGCCAGCATTCAAGCAGCGGAATATAGAAAACATGTTGCTCACATTGGGCAATGGAAAAGCAGGGCAGCGCTCAGGTGTTGGCCAAAATGAAGTACCCAATGACATTCGCACGTACATGTGTGCTCGTATCATAGGAGCAGTGAACGCTACTTAGAGAATGTTTGAGCTCGGGCATGTGCACATTAGTCCCTTTGTAGAGAAGCTGGCCATTTATCTCGATGGGGAACGCAATGTGCTGCGGTACCATAATCAAATGAATCAACCGCTCAACTCCTCTACGCTGGAGTGCTACTTTGCCTGGCCTGATCAGCACGACCATCTTGAATATCTCCTGTAATATGAGAAAACGCGGCGGTATAGAAATCTCCCAGTCGGGGTGGTGCGAGGGCAGGGCGGAGACCCATCGCAACTTTCAAGGGACACCGGACGCCCGCTAATGTTTGTTGTTGACCGCGAAGACGAAGAGCAATGCGTGGCGCGGAGTCGTCAGGTGCGACAAGCGGATACTGAACTGTTTTCTCTGCGTCCCATTCTGATCAACCGACGTTCGCATTCGTACTTGGACGCTCGTACGTTCGAGGGAGTGGAACATGATACGGTCGAGCAAGTAGCTGTAGCCAGGATGGGTACAATGATGGAAATGGTAGTGGATGTAATCGAGAACCAAAGATGATGTGAATCTCTCCAACATACTCATTGCGTCCACGAAACATCTGGTAGACGAAGACAACGAGTAGGCACGTGAGGTGTTTCCTAGACAGAAGGTGACACTCTACTCGTGCAGTAAGGTCGTATGGTTCCGTAGGCACCACTCTTCATCCGATATCACCGACAAAACAGTGCCAGAGCTTTCGTACAACTATGAACCTACGAGAGTGCCCCACCACGGTCTACCGATCAAGTTGGGAGTTCCATTCATGGTAATGCGGAATGTATTGCATCCGCACTTGGTGAAAGGAGACATGTTTGTAGTCACGCGAATAGTTAGATTAACGCTAAGGTTAGGCAGGTTTGACAATGACAGAGGCCTTCTGGAGGCCCTCGTGCTGCACTGTATTGATTTTCAGTTCATGCTTGCGAGCGTGACCTTGACTCGAAGGCATTTTCCGGTCCGACTGGCTTTGCGGTAACCGTGCAAAACGCGCAAGGCATGAAGTTGCTGCGGATGACCGTAGATGTACGAAGCAATTTCTTCTGTGCGAGACAGCTCTGCGTGGTAATGTGAGGGGTTCGGAAGAGAGAGGAAGTACTGCTGTTTCATGAAGCAGAGGCAACTCCTCCTAATGTAACTGTGACTCATCCAATATGCAAGCTTGCAAACCCAGTTTTGCAGAAAGCGATAGACTTTTGCAATATCCCTCCTAACGCTCAATGAGCGCACAGAAAGGTGTTCTTTACTGCAATTCTCTTCATATTGCCGCTCTGTCTCTATGTCTTTAGCTACCGTTCACAAAAGGCTAATTCTGGAAAAAGGTCGAAGTTGGAAACTGTCCTTCCAGACCTCATATCTTGGCCATACTGGCTCCGATTTCAAATCTAATCATCTCATCACATTTGTCTCAATGAGACAAAGAGTTTGATATGAAAAAGGCGGAACCTTCAAACAGTAGACGCGCGATACCAATAAAAACGTACTGGACGGTGTCATCTTTATTGCACATGAGCTTCTTTCCATTCCCCGTAGGTCACTGTTCCACACTCTCGAGACCTTGTTCCCTCCTCACATTTCTGCGATGGCTCTGTTCATGCGCAAACAAGCCAACCGACTTCAAAAAAGTCGAGTCAGAGCGGAGCATCAACGCAGAATGAAACAAAACGCCGTAGTAATGCTCCAAGACAAAAACACTAAACACAAAATCCGCGATATCGTCACAGCCACCCATCTCAGCAAAAGCACAGTTTATACCCTCAAACACATTATCGAGAGCAAAGCGTACGACCGATTAAACCAACAGCTTACTGACAATTCATGTTCACGAAAAGGAGCCCAAACGGTTTTTTTAACTCACGAAAAACAGAGTTTGATTGTTCACAGGTTGGAAGAGGCAGCAGATCGCGAATTCGCAGTTGATAATGACACATCGAAGTATGTTATGGCTTGCGTAGCGGCTGACCGCAGAACAATATGGAAAAATAATGTCCCATCAGATGATGCTATTCGATCTTTTCGCGCCAGGCATA
This sequence comes from Gracilariopsis chorda, assembly GCA_003194525.1. Taxonomy (NCBI): domain Eukaryota; phylum Rhodophyta; class Florideophyceae; order Gracilariales; family Gracilariaceae; genus Gracilariopsis; species Gracilariopsis chorda. Next base: position 136,126 of record NBIV01000094.1, read on the forward strand.
GAGATTTAACGTTCAAAAACCATTATCCGAAGGATAATGCAAAGCTGAAAGGAGAGACATACAAACACATTCAGACTTTCTTCGATGTAGTTGGTAAGTTTGGTGAAGAAAATCGTGGTCTCCTTGATGATCCATCTCGGATTTGGAACATGGATGAAACGGCTGTGGATGAAACGTGGGGCAAGGCAACCAAAGCCTATGGCTCGAAGTCTTCAAAACAGGGCGGATGCAAGGTCGCCGAAAAGATGCAAGGTGCAGAAAAACACATTACTGCCGTTCTTGTGTGCTCTGCATCTGGAAAGAAAGCCCCTCCATTCTATATCGTTGCCGAAAAAAAATTAATGCAGCATTGGATGGAACCCCTTCCCGGTATTTATAAGAAGAGCGCTGCAGTTTGTAACGAGTTTCAGCGGCCGAACTCGATGCCTGCCGATGCTGTGGTGAAGTGTACAGAAAATGGTTCGATGGATAGTCAGATTCTAGAAGGTTTCATGAAACACGTTAACAACTTTGTTCGAAGGCATGTTCCAGAGTCGACTTCTTACCTTCTAACGATGGACGGGCACTCGTCGCGAAAGGGCATTTGCTGGGTTATAGAATGTGAGAAAAACCGATGTATCCCAGTTATCAAGCCGGCAAACACCTCACATATACTCCAACCGTGCGACCTTCGCATCAACAAAACATTCAAAGAGTGGCTTCGATACCTGAGAGATCAGTTCGCACGCTCAGTAGTTCCCAAGACTCGTACAACTCGATTCAACCTTGCATGTGCAGTTTATGCACATCAGAAAATCTCCCCTCCAATCATCAAGTCCTCTTTTGAAGAAACAGGCATGTTTCCGTTCAACTCAAATTTTGCGAAAAGGTACAAACGAGAGGATCCGGAAGAGGTTAGTGTGAAGACTGCTTTGGATGAAAACGTCGCGGACAGAACTCGACATGTCCAAAAAAGACGAACAGATGCAGAAGTTTGCAGCAAAGCTCGTCACATTCTAGCAACGGAAACGAGCGATGTGATGGTATGCCACAAACGTTTCCAACTTCTTCGAAGCGCAGAAACAGCCAGTAGCATCATAATGAATACAATAACCCCGATTAAGACCGAGAAAAAGGTATTGGGAGACGTTCATTTGCAACCAAAGTTAGCCATGTTAGACTGTGGAGCGCCGGCGGAACACAAAACGGTAGCCCAGATGCTTGAAGAACGACGAAAGAAAGAGGCTGATAAACATGAAAAGGAAAAGAAAACTCAGCTTGAAGTGCAGCGCAGGGCGATTGAACGCGAAAAGAAGGACGCTCAGAAAGTGCAAAGTCAAGCACAAAAGGTTGCACGACAAGCAGAACGTGCCGAAAAGTGAGCCCTTATGCACTCTTTAAAAGTATATGAACGTATTATTAAGAGTGGAGTGCGCAGCGTTAGACGGAAGCAGCGGTCGGTTTGGGCTCGAAAGTTGCCGGGTGAGAAAGCGAGCTTGTTGCAAGCTATGCAGACGGCTGCGGAAGTTGTGGCAGACGTGGTATGTGGTGCTATGGGTGTTGAGTAGATTCCCTATTTAACCTTGAAACCGTTGTAGAGTTGATGCGGCAGTCGGGGGCGGTGTTCAGAGGCTAGAGGGGGTCACGAAATGAGTGGAAGGTCGTGAAGTGGTCAGTCTAAGGAACCAAGTACGCCGGAGCGATTGAACAATATTTAAAAGGCCAAAATGAAATAGTTTCTGAGATATCTTGAGAACATTTGAAAAGTGTACAATTCAAGCATTTTCTGAAAGGTACTTGTCGCAAATAGCTATTATTTGTAAAACGCCACTCCTCAACCGCAGCGCAAAGCCCCGCCTATAGCTGAAAGCTGCTTGATTTTTTCAACTCCACAGTAATGATTTTTTTGTGGTATTACTTGCAAGAGGAGTGTTAGTGCTGCACAAGAGCGGCGCCGAGAATATTTATTATTGTCTGTCTGTGTCTCTCTGTCTTTTTGTGTTTTTTATGTTCCTTCTTGTTCATTCTGCAACCGAGGGCAGTGAAGCAAACCTTATATGCTTCTCGGTTGTAACAGATAACTTACACGTGGCAAGTAGCTGGAGGGTTACTTTCCATGCTACCCAATAAAATACAGAATAGCAATGACATTGCTAGCTTATGTCATTGCTGTCATACACGTGTAGTACACGTATCACACGAAACTGTCCCTAGCGCCTGCCACGGGCCCGGCGCTGAAACAGTATATATACAGTACGTTATCAGTCTCAAATAAGTTCTCATGCTCAGGCACCCCCCAAACCGGTTGTATCTTCTGCTGCGGCTCTTCGAAAGGGCCATAAACTCACACAAACTCATACTTTCGTCTCATATTCTTACTCTTGAGTGAAAACATCAGATTTGTAGCTGCGGGCGGCCCACTCAACACAGTTTCACAGTTTAGTCTGCAGTTCTTTTGATAAAAATTTTCGAGTAGTCAATCCCAACGCAAGTCATGTTGCAAGAATGCAAGTCAGCAATCTTCCCGTTCGTCAGTCTAATTGCAAACGTTACCCGAATCCCAAGTATTTTATTGAGGGGCCTCCTGTTACCTTACCACCAGATGTTGTTGATATGATTCATGAAGTGCTTGATAAAGGTTATATATCACATAACTCAGCTCACAGTTCCACACATGCTTCTTTGCCAGAAATAGAAAATGATGTTAGTTCTTCTTCTTCAAGCTTAAATTATTCTTATATTTATTCAGACCGGAGATCTGAAGTTCATTTGAAGATTCAACGCATGCAAAAAAAAAATTGTTATTGAGAAGCTTATGGTTGGAGATGGATCCCGAGAAAGGAAACCAGTTCTTCGAGAGGGTGCTTTTTATGCATGTGCATCATCTCGTGTTGGTATTGACCAGTTCTGTGAAATAGATGTGAATTCTCTTTCAATCTTCATTGAGCACGGCAAACATTTGTCCCGTCAATTGATTGCTGAGGCGTAGTACGCGCAGCGTGGTAATCTACAAAAGAAGTTACATATTCATTTGAGCGTCTCACCTTCTTTCGCAAATAGTGCACACCTGTATACAGAAAATATTCTGGAGGCAATAAGAAGACCTCCTGGTGGTAGCATTATTATTTGAAAACCTGGTGCTGGTTCAGATGTCCCTGGCCTGAGGCACTTTCATGATCCCCATGGAAACAGGCCATTACGACGACAGAACAGCGGAAATTGCCTTACTGCAGCCGCTAAGAACTGTGCGTATCAGATGGCATTATATCGTTCTGGGTAGAGCACGAAAGCCTCAGAGCTCGCAGGTCGACTAGAGAACGCACTTCTTCAGATTCATTATGCACTGAAAAGTGTTAGCAGTGCTTCAACTGCTATTAAAACCTCATGTCTTGGCCTCGATCTTTGACGTATACCAAAGTTTATGTACACCTTTGGCTTCTCAGCTGGATTCTCGGTCCTCATTGGTACGTGGTTCGTCTTCGCAATAACTGAAGTGCAACGCCCTCAGGGAGGGATTCCTGTTACTTGATCGTTTTCCCGGTATTATCGGTTGTGTAGTGTGTATATGAACTACGCCCCACAATGGTGGGTATGGACACGTGGGACACGGTTTTCGGTCAATTGGCGGTTGGCCACAGTAGTGGATGTTGCCACGATATGTGGAGTACTTTAGTTGATTTTATTTATTATTTTCACACCCATTTCAGGGAAGCTAGTACTTAGTGCGACGGCGCACTGCCGTCGCACCAGTAAACCTTCCACAAGAAGGGACCCAAACCTGGGGAATTGGCTCTAGATGTTACCGCTTGCGCACGTGCTCTACTCCTTCTTGGAGGGAAACGCCGTAAACCACGGGACATCTAACCCCCTTGCACATCTAGAGAGGCCCATTCTTGGGATTATAATTGTTCCAATAACATTGGTGTTTCGCCCTGTATAGTGAGTCCTGTCCACCGGCATTGCCGTATTTGTTCGTCGCTCTCGCGACTCAGCCTCGCCCACTCTTCCTTCTTTCCCTTCACTCTCCTCCTTTCCCCCTTTCATGGTAGTACATACCGCTACCCGCGGCCCTCCTGTGTGCACCCGCTCACACTTCCCCACTTACGTGGAAACATACCTCTACTGAGGATCACACCCCGCTCACGCGGATACCGATTCTTCGCCTTCACCTCCCTGCGCAAGTCGCGACAGGTGTCCCTGGTCTTGGAAACCCGCTTCGCCGTGACACCTCTGGGAGGGCTCTACCCAACTGGGTTCACCTAGTTAGAGGAAGATCCCGAACATCTTTCGTTGTTTTTCCCCTTTGGGGCATTGCACCACAATAACTCTGGAATAGACCATGTCATTGTCATTGATTCTTTGAAAGGAATCATAATCGACAGTGCCGAGTCCCGTCGTATCAAACTATGCATGGCTGCACTGAGACTTTTTGGAGGAGGTGAGCGACGCAATCCTCGCCTCGCGGAAGTACGACAGATGTTGTTCACGCATTAGCAATCGAAATTAATCATATTCAACATGCAAAATGCTTACATATGCATATGCACTCTTCATGAATCTTCAATAAATCTAATGCTTAATCATAGTTGTTTGTTAATCTTCCAGTATCAATGGGCGTCGGAAATAGAACTTCAATCTCCTTGCATGAATATGTTGTCTTGTCACTCTACCGTGCATACTTTTCAGTTCATAGCGAGAGTGATTGGCGCTGGTCACACGGCATGGGCCGAAGTACTTGGATGTAAAGCCCGGCCATTTCTTAGCAAGGTTAAGTGCCTTGCCTTTGCAGATGAGAGCCTCATCACCAACATTAAATGTGATAATTGGCGTATGTCTAGTCTTCAGTTGAGATTGATCTTCAATCCTCTTGAGTCTTGTCGAAATCAAAGTATCTATTATCAATTTCCGATGAGTTCCAGTGGCAGCTAGAAGTAATGGGGTGGTGTCATCATTAGTCATTTGGGGAGGAATTCCGTACAGGAGTTCAAAAGGTGAACTGCGTCCTCGAAGTGAATGGCGCGGATATCCGTATAGGACACCGGTAATTGCTTCATCCCAAGTCGTCTGGGACTCTAAAACAGTTTTTCTCATAGCATTCTTCAAAGTTCCAGTCATCCTCTCAGCTCTTCCATTTGACATTGGAGCATAAGCCAATACATTTTTCCAGACAATGCCATGCTCACTCGTAAAGTTCGTTAAAGTGCTTGCGGTAAAGCAAGTCGCATTGTCAGAGATGATAAGATGAGAATACCCAAAGGAATAGATTATTTCCTTCTGCACAAAGTCGATAACGGCTTGAGCTGTGGCATTTTTTGTAGCCCGAGCAAGGGGCCATCCAGTTAGATGCTCAACTGCGACTAACATGAACCTATTTCCTAAATTTGTGGCTGGGAATGGCCCGGCAAAGTCAATTGAAAATATGTGAAACAAGCCCGTGAGAGGATACTTCAGTGTCGTCTTGTATGTTGGGACGGATACAGCTATTTGAAATCCGTCACAACTGTTCACATAATCAATGATATCACGATGAACGTTAGGCCACCAGTACCTGTCCAAAACAAAATTCTTAGTGCATTGAACATCCCAGTGCCCAATATCATCATGAATTGTTTTCAGAATTAACGTTCTTGAAGCAAGTGGTGGGATTACTCGGAGGCCCTTGGAGTTACGTCTCATCAGTCTATCATTCCAAGTAGCAAACATCTTTGCGTTTTGGCGGATACTTCCTCGACGTTTGGGGTCTTTCTCCAAGATGTGTTTACCGTTAAGGTATCTCAGAGTATCCTCCAAATGATTCTCCATTCTCAACGACTCCACGTTTTCCATATTGATACAGCTCAGATCATCATACTTTTCTTCGATCTCATCAATCATAATTCGTGATAAATAGTCGGCCGCTTCGTTCTTCTTCCCCAAGCGGTACTGAATCTTAAAATCGTATTCGGCTAGAAAATCCATCCATCTCGCAAGTCTTCCGTGTATATCGTTCTTCTTAAATGCGTACTGCAGCGCTTGATGGTCAGTTATCAACGTAAAAGGAAGGGCTGACAACAAGTACACCCTGAACTTTTTCAGCGCAAATATGACTGCAAGTGCTTCACGTTCGCATGCTGAATAGTTTCGTTCTGCCGATGTCATAGTCCGACTGGCATACTGTATGTGATGCACCTTCTTATCTTCTTTTCTCTGAGCAAGAACAGCACCAAGCGAAACAGAAGAAGCATCTGTTTCCACGACAAATGGCGATTCGAAGTCAGGAAATGCGATGAAAGGTGGCGTAATCAACTTCACTTTCAGTTCTTCAAATGCATTCTGTTTATTGGAGGTCCAAATCTATTTCTTCTTTTCTGATGTAGCTTCATGGAGGACTGGCGACGGTTCTGCAAAATTTGATATGAAACGACGATAATACCCGGCTAGTCTCAGAAAACGTCTTAACTCAGATGCATTGCATGGCTCAAATGCCTTCTGTATTAGTGTAATCTTCTCTGGATCTACTTGAATTCCACTACCATCAACAATGTGGCCGATGAGTCATAATTTGGATTGAGTGAAGCTGTATTTCGTAAACTTAATCTTCAATCCATAAGATTCAACTCGATTAAAAACTTGTAAGCAATGATCAATATGTTCTTCGATATTATTCGAGAATATTACAACATCATCCAAATATACCATGGCGAATTCTAGTCCTTTCAAGACAACATCCATTATTCTCTGAAAAGTAGCAGGGGCATTCATAAGTCCAAATAGCATGACTTCAAATTGGTAGGTACCGTACCTGCCAACGAAATTTGTCTTCTCTTTGCAATAGTTAGCCATTCTTACTTGCCAGTATGCAGAGAATAGATCTAAAATTGTAAAGATGGTTGATCCTCTCAGGTCATCAAATATCTATTCGATCTTCGGTAAAGGCCAACGATCGGCTTTCATCACTGCATTTATGGCTAGATATTCAACACAGAAGCGAGGTCTGCCATCTTTCTTCAGTGCAATACCGACAGGAAAAGACCACTCAGAAGCCGACGGGGTAATTACACCAATGCGCAGTATTTCATTGATCTCTTTTCGTACAACATCATTATATTTCGGAGGCAGTCTTCGCACCCTACTTTTTATTGGTATTGGATCATTCAGCTCGAACGAGTGTTTAACTGGAACATCAGATGGGCGCAAGTCTCCCAAAGACCAGGCAATGATGTTTTTGTTCCTCACTGTTGAATTTAACACTTGCTGTACATGTAGTGGTAAATGTTTCAACTTCGTCGGTATATGAGCAGACTTTTCATCATCTTCTTCAGAAACAGTCTCCGATGTGGTGTCTTCATCATCTTCATTATGATCTTCTTCATCAGCATCTTCTTCTAGCAAATCCGGAATCCTTTCCTCTTCTTCAGCATGAAATATATCTGGATCGAAAGGGATCTGATCCCTTATCGAAAGAACATGATCTTCTTCACTCTCGCTCTTGTAGGAGCTTGAGAAAGCAACAATATCAAAATCAATTGTGAAGCCTTCACTGTCGGTACCAGAGTCGAGTAGGCTCGGTATTTTGTAATCATAATCCAAGTCTAGGACAGATGTTTTTCCATCGATCGTAACCATCAAATTCGGATTGCCAAGGTCTAGACAGGTCTCTAGTTCTTCCAATGTCGGTAATCCTATGATGATATCGAACGGGGGTTCTTCAACAACTAGGAAGTTCAAATGTGTTCTCGAACTTCCAAAGGTCACTGGTATATTCCGTAATACTCCTTTCACAACAGATGAGTTTCCATCAGCCACCGTTATCTTTCTAGTGGCAGATTCTGGAGATAACCCACGTCCTTCGACAAATGACAGGGACATAAGATTCCGGACTGCTCTGGAGTCCAGTAACGCTGCAACAAATGTTCCATATACCTTCACTGAGACAAATTTTAGTCTTCTAGTGGGTGAATCTGTCTGCTTAGCAGTCATTGCTCGAGATGCAACATTCTTCACGCATAACTTTTTGATTTGCTTCTTGGCTTCATCAGCGTCTCCGCGCAAAACTTGTCCAAACTTGAGGCCACATGAGGGATTGGCAAGTTCAATCAACACTTTGTACTTCCCAACATGATCCGGTATGGATGGCTTGCGTTTAGTTGAAGCTTTCATCTTTTTCGCTGTTCTTCGAGTGGAAGTTCTCTTTGGAATGGAGGGGAGTCGCATAGGCTCTTTCTCCCCGACGTTTATAGGAACGCGCTCTATTGGATTCAGCAAAAGCGAGAGATCAGCTTCTGATGCCTTATGTTGCTTCGGCAAGGCCTTGCCATCAGGTCCACGTTTGGTAGTATTCACAAGGTCTCCTTCTTGAACTTCAGTGAACACCGCTACCTGATTATTTACAGATGGGCCTGCATTAGAATCAGAGCAAGATTTAAGATTCCTCTCGGGTTTCGATTCAACATCGGCCTCGGTATTCCGTACTTTCTTCGGCTCCGGAGGTGAAAGTTTTGCCCAACACGTAGCTTTAGAATGCCCCAGTTTGTCATATATTCTGCAACAAGTGTTTCTGTGTGGGTTGTCGGGGCACGTTGAGGCTCCATGACCGAATTTATTGCAATACGAACAGGTGCGAATCTTACTCTCTTCTGTTGGCTCGCTCTGTGTTTTCTTTACTAACAGAGAGAGTTGTGAAATCTGCTCAGTCAGATCTTCCACCTTATTTTCCAAGGACTGAACGGCCTGTTCTGGACGACGCATGATCTTCCTTGGTTCATTTCGACGAGATGATGAACCGTGAGCAAATCAATATGAAGACTGGAAGGAGTTCACACAATTCACATGGTCTTTAACTGTATTCTTCAAAGACTCATATTCATCCGCCCTTCTGACCAGGAAGAACTGAGCAAGATCTATATGTTCCACGACAGCGTTCCAAAGAAGTCCATACTTGGCTTGTTCGTTTAAACCAGCCTTATCGAAACACTGATCCATATCCTTCAAATACTCAACAAGTTCCAGTGCTCGAGGTTGACATGCCATTACTTTCCTAATAAGCTCTTGCGGTTCTTCAACAACTGCAAACATTTCCAGTAGCGAACGTTTTACTTCAGAGTAGTCGAAAGCCTCTATAGACAAAGCTCCATCGATTGCATACGTATCATAATAGAAGTCAAATGGTTCACCACCAAGATATCCGATGATTTCTGACGCTCTCTCTTCCGATGACTTTCCCTTCATAATGATATTTTCATAATAGAAAAAGAATTTGACGGCATCACCTTGTGAACTACCGTCGAAGATATATATGCAAGAGCGCGCATTAGAGGCATCGGCCCTCCTCATGAGTACCATGTTAGCGCTGCACACGAGCGGCGCCGAGAATATTTATTATTGTCTGTCTGTGTGTCTCTGTCTTTTTGTGTTTTTTTTGTTCCTTCTTGTTCATTCTGCAACCGAGGGCAGTGAAGCAAACCTACTTATATTCTTCTCGGTTCTAGCAGAAATCTTACATGTGGCAAGTAGCTGGAGGGTTACTTGCCATGCTACCCAATAAAATACGGAATAGCAATGACATTGCTAACTTATGTCATTGCTATCATACACGTGTGTTACACGTATCACAAGAAGCACGCTTGGGTAGAAAAATATGCCATTACAGTACCAGTGTTTGCCCGTATTTGTAACGGTGTGCTAACAATTTACCCGGTTTTTAAAATTTTCAGGAGCAGCAGCAAAGCTCAAAACTCATTGCCTGTTGCCGAAACTTCCGCTTCTTCTGCTCTGCACTGGTTGTGCACTCTGCCACGTGGCACATTTCACAGCCAATGACTGTTAGCGAAGTGCTACGACTACTGTTTCGGATCTACTTCTCCCATATTGGCTCTGGCGCAGCTCGTGGAGTCATTATTACTGTGCCATGCTAGACATGGATCCAAAAATATATACTTGTCAACAACCGTGTAATAATTTTCTGCGGCATTAGATGCAAATTATCGGATGTGGAACGAAAGAAATGCCACTGCAGTAAGGGCCATTCTATGACTTTCTTTACGCGGAAACAGTGAACGCAAAACCTGAAGCCGTCCAATAAAACGACGGCACGTTGCAAAACGTAAAAGCCTTAGTTAATTTCGGTCTGTAGCTCAAAAGTTTCGAGGTCATGTGAACGATATTTGAGCTCACTTTCATGCTCTTGTTTAATAAGTAGGCTCCTACAAATCACTTTTGTAAATATGACAAGATGCATAAAAATTCCATGCACAAAACAAGCTCAAAAACGCCTCAAAAGCATTGCAAACATCACTTTTTGTCCGATAAAGGTCTCTAACTTGGAAGTACCCAACTTAATGAAATTCAGAGTCTAAATCTAACCGTTCTAAATGTCATTGAAGAAGCGAAAGAGATTATAACAGCTGCTGCGATAGATATTTACACATCTAAAGCCATATTCAAATGCTCGAAGATTGCAAGAACACAAAATTCTCGATTATCAACAAAGAATCTCCTTAAAACGCACAAACTGGTACAGAGTTCAAAACTCATGGCGGAAATACTGAAGCCAGTGCATGTGGTATTCCACCAACGACCGTAGAGTCTCGGTAGCAGAGGTGGATATCCACGGGTAACCACGTAAGCGGACGCCGCCTTGCGGGCCACTGTCCAGTAACACAGGCTCGGGTGCCAAACGGTGATGTCTCATGAGTGCACGAACGGACGAAGAGTCGGAGGGTTCGGAGATCTCAGTGTCGAGTACAGCACAGGAATACCTGAGAAAACTGCACACAACGCCAAGTAAAAGGGGCGAAACGGGAGTCAGTAATGATAGGAATATTAGGAGATCCTCTAAACGAGAGTTGTAGCCCAGATACCGTTAGGCACTGATGCTACAGGCACTCCAATGTCATAAACGACTGAGGATTCCTGTATTTTACCACTTGGGTAAGAAGTTAGTCGTTGGTTAGCGTCCGCCTTCCTCACCTGGGCTTCAGCCCCTTACTAGGCCTCTAAGGGCAGCGCGATGGCCTCACTGTCAAGCCTATACGTGTGCCACCCATTAGACAGTTCTTTTCATAGCTGTCGCTCAGTAGCGTTAACCTCAACGTCAATTGATGAGTTGCATCCCCCAACTTAAGCGATAATCGGCACTCCGAATCTATTGCATCCTGAATGCTACACGTCCCCCCGTTAAGAGTGGAGCGCGCACGACGCAGGAGCGTATAAAAGCGACTTCGCCAAGCAGCTCTCTGCACATCATCTCGCTCTTTAACGAACACAAGCAATACCAATCTCACTCTCTCAAGTGTCTTTGCTTTTTCTTGTGTCGACACAATGAACAAATATCCACCCTACGTGATTCCGCCGTCATCCTATGACGATCTAGACGCTCCTGCTCAGCCTGCAGCCACTTCACGTCATCATCCGACACCTTTGTCACAAACTGCGCCATTGCCGCAAAGATCTTCTGGGCCAGCGGTCCCCGCGTATGTTCTGCCTCCTGGCGTACAAGCTCCACAGCCACCGATCCCCGCAGGTTCTTTCCCTTCGTATTCGGAGTTGGTGGGGCGTGCTCCTTTGCGAAACTTGAACGTGTACGCACGAGCTCCTTGGTTCTTCCCAGCGGCTGTCCGCATTGAAGAGCTTATCGGGAGCTACGTGGTCGCCGGTCGACCTCCTGACCGTGGCCCATGGTTTTCCCTATACACAACGGATTGGTTGAGCCATTGGGCCCTGTTTGATTGAGCAATAATTCGTCACCAGGGCAAATCCATGGCGGAGACCCGCAGACAATTCTTGCGACTGGTATATATGCGGATGCGCCGCGTCATTGGGACGGTTCCCTTGAATGAGGATTGAGGTCTCCATACTTGGTATGCCCGCACCGGCGGAGAACTTTACGCATATGCCGAGAACCTGGCTCATCTGGATATCCCCTCAGTTCCGTGCGGAATTCCGCTTCCTTTGCAAACGCGACATCCTCTACTGGGACGTCCCAAGGTGGGAGCAACGTGCGAGGTCGCAACTCGGGTACCTTGTACCATACCAAATGTTGGAAATCGACCAAGTGCGGTTCCGTTCGCCCGTTCGGCGCTACACCCCTATCCTGAGGCAATGGCATAAGATCGAGAGTCTTCGTGGTTGCGCTGTGGAGCTCCTTCCTGCCTTGACCGACGTGGGGTCTGCCCTTACGAACGATCCGTTCTCCGGTTATTGGATAGTCGTCTACACCAAAGTCATTGCCAAGGTGGCTTTGTATGTCCTGTGGGACGTCTATGACACATACCTCTTGTGGTACATGAGCCTAACTGCTCGGCGATACGCGAGAGAACTCGACCTGTCCTTGATACTTGGCTGACGAGCCAACCAGGAGGAATTCCGTTTTCTGATAGACGTAATAGACCAGATTAACTGGAGCCTTGTGCCAACTGAACAGGTAGCGCGTGGGTCACATGACGTCGATCACTTTCCGGGGAGGAACGGCCCTGGCGGTGACTTCGTGTGGTATGATCCTTTGACCAGTCAGTACATCGATGGTGCCCACGCGAAACACCTACGTGAGAATCCGCGAGCGATGCCCCCAACCCAGCCCACTGGCTACGTATTTGAACCTGCTTCGCCCAATCCTGACGCTCTCTTCGACGAACTGGGGAATCTCGAAGCCGATGCTGAGGCGGACGGGGAAGCCATGGAGGTATCTTCACCATATGCGGGCGATGACGTCGAACCGAGTGCTGTGGCGATGCAGACCTCTGCTCAAGTGCCTGGTCAACCAATTGGTACGGGCAAAAAGGGCGAGCTCGGCATGTTGAGGCAATTCCTCCTAGACGCTAGCATTCCGCCTGACCAGATCCCCGGTGGTCGTCAGCAGATTCTGAACCTCTTGCGCCACTGCATGGACGACGGTCCAAACAAGAACACGTGCTGAGAGCCTTACCTGGATCGTATGACTTCACTTACGACTAGACGTAGTATAGCTTGAGGTAAAACAAATCCTCACCTTGTCACTTCTTCAATTCTATCTTCTTTCTTCTCCTTTCCTTCTCCATGGTTCCACTTATGTGACTCTTCACTCCTTCTCTCTACTCATGAGAAAATGCTCCGCTCCGTGATTCCCAATTACGAGCTAGTGCGTCCTAGGACGATTAGACTGACGAGGGTGGCATTGATATTCTCTTCATCCAGTTTCGCGCGCCTACAGTAGGCTAACACCAGAGATAATGAAAGATGAGCGGTGGGCTCCCAGGTGTTGCTATCCGACGGATATCCGTACCAGCGTACTCTGAACAGCGGACTGTTGTCCTCATCGTCCCATCCGAGAGCCACGATACGTTTTATAACGTACTTCTCATCAATCTCGGGTTCTCCCGTCTCTGTGAGTTCACCTTCGGCAGTGGCCGTGAGCTTACGAGTGTCCTCGATTTGGTAGCCTTGCGACGAAAGATTTCGAGTTGCGAGTTGGCGCATGTCAGGGCTCCTAACGACGGACCATTCCTGGCCCATTGTCATGGAGTCACCAGTTTCCTCCGGTTCTGCAGTTGCCTTCAACTTCTTTTTCGGCTGTTCCAATTCAATTGGCGGTCCCACGACGCTTCGCGTCGCTTGGTGCTCGATACTTGTCCATGGGGGCTCTTCCTTTTCCGGTGGTACTGTATCCGGCATGTTGGGGGTGTCCCGTTGTTGCACGGCATCCCGTAACGTCGGGTCAGCCGAAAAAACCTTTTTAAGTGGTCATGCCACTGCTCTGACATCCCTATCATCCTGCGTTGTTACTTCTGCGGAGATGTCCCGACGGTTCCGTGCTTCTGCACTTCCGGAGTCGACGGGCGACAGTGTGTCCTTTGGCTTGGCGCTCTCGCCTTCATCTCTTTCAGCGAGTGGCCTTTGCTTATTGAGGTCGAGCTCCTGCGTTCAGAATTTGGAATTGCCGTCTGTTCGGGTGTTCTCGTGCGACTTTTCCGCGATCTTCGCAAGCTTTCGTGAGGAAAGAGCAGCGTGCTGCACCGTAGCGGCACGGATTGCTTCGTTAGGGCCGGAAGTTTGGGCTGGGCCAATAAGATTGCTCGTTTCTGAAAGTCGGACTATCGACCCATCCTTCGAGGCTTGTCAGCCATCTGTTATGCCTTGCGCGCCGTGTGGCAGGATATTTTGAGGCTAAAGTCTCCCTCTTTGGCTCGTCGGCGAATGGCGGCGGCACCAGTGGCTGTGGCAGCTCCTGTGGCTCGATGCGTTCACGTGCAGCCTGCTCTCGGTGCAGGTCAGCCTCGGGGCTTGGTGCACGCACCCCCCTATCACGTGAGACTCGTTCTACGTCATCAACTTTCTTGATCAATGCAGTGTTTTCGTCAAACTCGACAACTTCATACGACCCTGTTGCGATCGGCGCGAGTTTATGCCGACGCTTACGCTCGTTATTGTCCTTGGAGTTCTCTCCATCTTTGCGGTCGATCCTCACGAAGACTTGTCCTCCGAATTGAAGATCCGGTAAAGCCGGTCGTAGGTTCCCATCATAATTGCGCTTTTACCTGGCTTAGGCCTTTCCCATGTCTTCTGCCGCTTGAGCCGCGCGTGCGCGTAGCTCATTCCTCCAGCGTAGTTGAAACTGGGTAGGCGTCTTCTCCTGGTCCCTATCCTGCCAGTCAATCTCGATCGGCAATGCTGGCGGGCGGTGTGATAGTACCAGCTCAAACGGTGCCAATTTCTTTGTCGAATGTACTTGCGTATTGTACGCATAACACAGTGTATCTGTATACAAGTCCGAATATTTGGGATAGTCCGCAATGTAGTGCCGTAGCGCCGCTAAGGCTGTGCGGTGGTACCGCTCCACTTGGCCGTTACACTGAGGATGGTAGGTCGTGGTAAACACGTTCTTGACGACCAGTATCCTACATACATTTTGTAAGAAGCGTGTAACAAATTGATTACCATTCTCTGAGAGCAGAACCTCCGGTGGGGCAAAGTAATACACCCAATGGTGGCTAAACGCTCGTGCTATCACGGCTTCAGTAATCCGTTTAAGCGGAACAGTCCTTACCAGCTTGGAGAAGCGATCGGTGATTACCAAGTGGTATCGATTTCCTCGCTTAGAGCGAATCAGCTCGCCAAGAGTGTCAATGCTGAAATACTGTAGGGGCGCTTTCGCCGGGAATAGCTTCAGTGGCTTCTTATTTCTCCACAATTTCACTCTGTTCTTAGCGCAGGTTGCGCATAGCTTAGCTGTTGCGTGACAATCGATTGCCAAGGTTGGCCAATAGAAGTCCTTCCTGAGGCTCAGGTAGAGTTTCTTTCCTCCTGGATGACCAAATAGCTGTGAATAATGGGCCAGATGCACTACCCTGCTCTTGAGCCCGTGAGGTATCACAATCTGATCATGCTTTTCGACATTTCGAATAAGAATAACGCGATCGTTGAGACGAAATGGTAACTCCTCCCCCCCGCTAAGACGGGAGCGGATGCCCGCACAGAAGGGATCTGTGAAATGTTCATGTAAGAGCTCGTGGAGGAAGACACGCTCCAGTTGTTGGTCAGCAGGCGTTTCCGTCGTCTGGGCGACAAGAAGGTCGAAGTAGTATTCGTACTCGTCGAATTCCTCCAGCATGTCTGGTACCATTTCCACTTTTTGAGAATCCCTCATTAGCGAACATGGGATGTCATCATCGACCGGTAACTGGGTTTCGCACAAAGTTTCCAACCGTGATAGCGCGTCAGCATGCACGTTTGAAGTTCCCTTCTTGTAAGTGACGGTGAACTCCAACTCGGAAAGGCGCAAGCGCCATTCCATGAGACGTTCCGCAGGGTCGGAAATGGACATAAGCCATCGCAGGCAAGAATGATCGGTATTGAACGTGAAATGGACACACTGTAGGTAAGGCCAAAGGGTCATAAGAGCCCATACCACAGCAAGGCACTCCTTTTCTGACACCGAGTAATTCCTTTCTGCCTGATGCAGGGATCGAGACCAGTATCCGATGGGATATCGTTTCCAGTCCTTATGGGTTTGAAAAAGGGCACAACCTACTTGATAATCGCTAGCGCCCATGTCGACGGAAAAGGGGAAATCCGGTTTCGGAAAACTGAGCACAGGGGCTGAGGTCAGCATGCACTATAGCGGTTCGAAAGCTTCCGTTTCGGGGTTTCGGAATTCCTGCAACTGTGAAGGCTGACTTGTTTTCAAAAGGGCATTGAGAGGTCCAGCGATGTGCGAGTAGCGTGGAAAGAATCGTCTCTAAACGTTACAAAGCCCTAGAAAGGCTCTTAGTTGGGTCTATGTCTTTGGAGGTTTCGCCTCACTTATTGCAACCGTTTGCACTTCCTCCATCTCCAAGGTACCTGGCTTGATCCGGTGTACCAAATACTTGACTTGTTTCGTGAACCATTTGCATTTCTTGGTCTTCAGTGGGTTCTTTGCGTGGTTGAGGCATTTGAGGATCGCCTCCACGTCGTTGAAGTGTTCTTCATAATCACGGCTGAAGATAATGATGTCATCAAAGTAGACTAAGCAATTCTTCCACTTATACTGGGACAAGATGATGTCAATAGCTCGCTGGAAGGTGGCAGGGGCATTCGTCAACCCGAAGGGCATTCGTTTGAAGCGATACAGACCCGGGTGGCATACGAAAGCGGTTTTGTCGCAGCGATTGGCACTTGCCAGTATCCCCAATTTGCGTCTAGCGTAGTAAACCCATTGGCTGTTCCAAGATTATCGATACATTCATCCATTCGTGGAAGCGGGTAGGTATCCCTGACCGTTACTGCATTCAGTTTCCTAAAGTCAACGCAAAAGCGGAGGGGACCATCGCTCTTTAGCGCGAGCACAACTGGGGACGCCCAAGCGGATTGAGTGGGCTCAATGATTCCCTTCTCCAACATGGAGGTAACGTGCTCCTGTTCGATTTGTCTAGTACGCGGTCCTGCACGGTAAGGTGGTTGTGCAATGGGTCTTGTACCCGGCAAAGTGTCGATATGATGATCTGTCGCGGCTATCTAGCCAATACGGCCGTTCAACATGTGTGAAAACTTCAATAGTAGACGGCTCAAAATCGGTTGATACGTCTCTGGAACGTGTTCCATTTTCACGCCCTCGGGGTCTTTTCGGCTTTCTCTTCGGAACCGTTCTCCTCCTTCAGTGGTTTCATGCTATTTTATTCCTCCATCAGGGTCGGGGGTGGTTGCTGCTCATCCTTTGATGTTAACCCGAGGACGTCAGACGTCATTACGCGCATCGGTAACATCATAGAAGGGTGAGGTAACGCAGTCCCAACGACCTGATTCTTGTGCGACCAGCATTCGGTTGAACCGTTATTACGGACCAGAACCTCAAATGGCCTTTTAGGTTCTACCTGAGCGATGCAGCTCGCAATGAGTACTCCATGAGTGTGATAGAGTGCCGAGTTCGGCTGCACCACAATAAGTCCATGCTTTTCCGTTGTGGCGGTCACACACGCCTGACATTGAGGGGGATAACAGCCATTTGGGCGACACGAATCTTCGGGGAATTTCTGCCCTGGGAGGCTTAATATTTCTGTGAAAGAGGCAGTGGTAGAGCGGAAGCGGGCCCTCACAAGGGTCGGCTTACAATAGGTACGGTCGTACGGTCTTCCAGCTCAATTTCCCGACTCTTCGGACGAATAGCCTCGATAAACTTATCACAATAATCACAACCCAGCACCACTGGCGCTGCTAACTTGGAACACACGATGAAAGGTAACATTAAAACATGATTTCCGACTTGTACCACAAGCAGTATTGTTCCAAGAGTCCGTATGGGCCTCCTGTTAGGGTCCCGGATATCCGATAATACTGCCTCCTGGATTCGAGCCTGCTGTTCATCATTCAATCCCGATATCTTGATGAAGTGCGGGCCTGCACCCGTGTCGAGCACTGCTAAATTGTGTGTCACGAGCAGTTGTGAAGATCGAATGTCGGCATAGATCTTATAATTACGGCGAGCCATGATCATGACGAAGTCCATCCTTCTTCCTTGGCACACATATCGTCTCCTAGCGTGTGTCAAACTGCAGTCAAGCTGCACCTGTTCTCCCACATTCGAAGATCTATCTGGCCTCAGAAGGACCTTCGGCGTAACTTCCCGCGAGTGGAGTAATGTCGGAACCCCGGCCAGCATAATGGGATCGATCCCTGCCAACCCCTTGAGGACTCCCTTCCCTAGTTTCCCGATTGAGCGGGCTTTTCGCCCTCCACAGGGGCTGCTGCCCTCAGCAGAGACTGCACTTGCGGTGCATTCGTGCCTGGGGTAGCAGAGGCGTTTTGACGCATCCCCTCAACGACTACGCGTGCTTTGGCCTTCCAATACGAACTCACGGGTACGCGTTCTCTCTCTGCCTGGTGTAAGGCTTCATAGTTCAGGATGATCCTGAATAACTCCTTAGAGGAGAGCGTGCACTTGATACCACGTGATGCTTTCCGTAGTAATGTAGCAATTGTAGCAAATCAGGCTATCCCTGGTCGGCCTTGCTTGGGCATGAGGAACACGGGTATCAACCCATCCTGGCATCTTAGACGTAAATCTTCCCGAGGGTGGGACCATTCCCTCCCTTCTATAAGGGTATCGGCGTTGATCCATGGCCAGCCGGTCGCTCTCTTCTGTTGAAGGTAATTCCGTAGTTGGTATGAAACCAACGGGCTCTCCCTAGTAGTGAAAAGCGTCGTGTGCATCGTGACTCGTTGGTGCAGGGGTCTGCATAGGAGCTTGGGTGTTCTCCGGGGACTCAATGTTCATCAAACGACCTCGTTTTGCGGTAAGCTGCTCCGATGTGAGCTTTCGGGTGTGATTCGGCCGCTCGCCGCGGGCTCGGACTGCGTCCCCCTCAGCTTCTGCGAAACGGACGAGTTCCAGAAATTTAATACGAGTGTGTCTCTCCCGATGACTGGCAACGAGAGACTTGCTCCTCATAGCGTTGGAAATCGCGTAGTGAAGCAGAAAATACTGCACAGCCTCTGGCCAGCTAGCGACGCCACCATCATCTACAATCAAGGAGCTGCCCATGGCTCGGTATTGTTCAAGAGCAAAATCCTTTAGAAAATGTGGTAAAGCCACTAGCGCTTGAGCCTCGTTCATATCCAGGTTGTCGGCTTCCGTGAAGAATCGGCTAAGAAAGTCAAACACAAGTATCGGGTCCTTCCCGTTAAAGCTGAGGTCATGGGACCCAATCTTCATTCGGCGAATGGGATCTCTCACCTTTTCAGTCTCACGCCCAGATCTTTTGGGCTTACGAATACGTAAACGGTACATTCGATAGTTCATGATCTTCCGATAAAGCAGGTTAATGCAGGGTAGAGGTTTCAATCCTCGATAAGGCCGCCCCTTCTTGAGGCGCAGTAGTGAGCTACTGGTCTTCCTCTTCGAAAGTCGATATTAGTCTTCGCGAGAACTATCGTCTTCAGAACTGTTGTCCTCCTCAGAGCTCTCCGAGTCGGAGTCGTCATCATCGGAATCATCCGAATCTTCATCTTCGTCGTTCGAGTCGTCCCTCGCGGATCTCCGCTTTTTCTTGTAGCGCCGCAGTGGCTTCTTCTTCTGTCCGGAACGGCGGTCTTTGTCCTTTGACGACAGCTCGGGCTGTCTGGCGCTTCTGGCCTTACTCTGATCCACTTCCATCGGCGTGTTCACCACGTGTTCCAGACGCTCAAGGCGTGGGTTGACGCGTAAGAGGACCTCCTCAACAGTGACTGGTAATGCTGGTGAGGCCCCGGGGGTGTCTCCTCTTTCCTCCATTATGCGGTTAACGTCTTCTCGGATAATCCGAACAATCTCAGATAGCTGATGCCATTTAGTAGGTTCTGCATGGCGAGGTGCGTCTCATGTAACGTCTCCACTGACGATGTCAACCGGTTGAGCCGACGGTCCATTTCCTCCAGACGGAACTTCTGCGTCTCAGATTCCACGCGGGGTTGCTGCAGTTCCAAACGTAAGGTGCTGTCGTCACCAGCGTGAGACACAGGTGGGGTAGCAGCTTCTCTAGCAACTGGAGTCGGTACATCCGAAGAGGCTCCGGCTCCTCTGGTTGAACGTGACTTCCTTGCCTGCTGGTATAAACGGTTTTCCGCCTCAGTCGACGTGGCTAAACGGGGTCCTGCGTCCTTTGGCTTACTAGCGCTAGAGCGGTTTCTTTTCTGCATCCTGGCCGAACACCCTCTGGCGTTCCATAGACCAATAATGAAAT
This sequence comes from Gracilariopsis chorda, assembly GCA_003194525.1. Lineage (NCBI taxonomy): Eukaryota > Rhodophyta > Florideophyceae > Gracilariales > Gracilariaceae > Gracilariopsis > Gracilariopsis chorda. The sequence goes on from NBIV01000094.1 coordinate 156,252, forward strand.
AGTTCAAAACGAAACTTCTCTATCGAATACAGTACAATCCAACAAACTCGATAACGATAATAACTTCTGATCACAGAAGGACGAATACAAACTTCAGGTAGCTAAAAAAAACTGATCTAACAGTGAGGCCTGGTCCGGAGAGTCCTCTGACTTCACCAGTTCCGTAGCGACGGTTCCAGGCTTCAGCTGACTTACTTTAACCGTGACAAACGAGCCCCAATCTCGAACGAAAACGTGACTTCACGAAAAGACACGTGAATCCAGACAAGAGTGTCAGCTGTGGTCTAGGTCAGGAGACCAGTTTATGTGGCATTCCACGAACGAATTTAGGGTCTCAGTAGCAGAGTTGGATATCCACGGGTAACTGTGTGAGCGGGCGCCGCCTTGCGGGCGACTGTCTAGTAAGACAGGCTCGGCTGCCAAACGGTGATATCTCATGAGTGCAAGAACGGACGAAGAGTCGGAGGGTTCGGAGATCTCGGTGTCGAGTACAGCACAGGATTAACTAAGAAAACTGCACACAACGCCAAGGAAAAGGGGTGAAACGGGAGTCAGTAATGACAGGAATATGAGAGGATGCTCTAAACGAGAGTTGTAGGTCAGATACCGTTAGGCACTGAGCTACAGGGGCTCCAATGTCGTAAAAGACTTAGGATTCCTGTAGTTTACCACTTGAGTAAGAATTTGGTCGTTGGTTAGCCTCCGATATCCTCACCTGGGCTTCAGCCCTTTACTAGGCCCATAAGGGCAGCGCAACGACCTCACTGTCAAGCCTATACGTGTAGTTAGCCACTATTTGGCACTAGAATAAAATATCGAATAAATTATTTGGCAATGGGTGCCAGGGTTGTACAGGTGTACAACTGCACTAGTGTGCCACCCATGGGACAGTTCTGTTCATAGCTGTCGCTCAGTAGCATTAACCTCAACGTCAATTGATGAGTTGCATCGCCCAACTTAAGCAATAATCGGCACTGCAAATCCATTGCATCCTGAATGCTACAGTGAGCAACGCAAACGCCAATGTTGAGCAACAATGGACTCAAAATCTTCGTCCAACTACGGTCAGAATTTTCCAACGAGAAACGGTAGTGATCATATTGGATGTGTGAGAGGAGACATACCGGATAAAAGCAATGACATTGCCTCAGTTGATTTGCCAAGTACTCTGTCCCATGGCCAGATTGTTACTCTGAATGACAAAACAAGACATTATTTGAAGCAGGAGAGTAATGCCACCTCTTTCATGTTTTGGCAGATCTGCAGATGACTGCAGCAATAAAACTTCTAATGCAAAGCATGTCAAGAGAAAAACTGGATAAACAACATCATAATAAGTGATGTATTTCGACTGCACTACAATTTAACGACGAGCAGTTTCCTCCACAAGCCAATGCAGTCTTGTGCGGTGAAGTTACGTTGGATGAGATAATAATGATCAATTGGGCCTTTCATTCTAACTGACGCGACGGTGGGGCACTGAAACGTACGTTTGGTGAATAAAAGAGCCTTTAATGAACATGTATGTTGCGATTTGAAACATTTGGAAAAGGTGATCTAGATGCATTTGCGAGCTTCGCTCATGGTAAGTGCTAAATTATGTATGATTACTGTTTTCTACAGTTCAACCCCGTTCTTCAACCGCTAGACACGCGTGATTTAAGTACTGATGTCCAAAGAGAAGACGGTGTAGGAGATTCTATATCTCATTATGGTTTTGGTGGACAACCCAGGAGGTTTTCAATGCTTGAAACAAAAAGTGAGCCATCAGCCCTGGTCTCGCAGCACCACATCGCAACGTTTATTAACGTTTGACTGCTTCACCCAAGGTCTCAGAAATATTCTATGTGGTCTGGAGAATGGGAGTACCCAGTAAATGTGGCAGTGCTGTAGTGAATTCTGTCCGGGATATGACGTATGGAAAGGACAAAGCTGAGCCAAGCGGCAAAGCTCGCTTACCAGCAGATACATCTTCACAATTATTAACTTTTGGATGGACGAATACGGATACTTATGACGATGATTATCCTCTAATTTTTCATTTGCGTAGAAGCAGCACAGAGAAATTCACTCAAATCTTCACAGGTTTAGATTCAGTTCGCCATGCAATCCTAATCGATGTAAATACGGCACATTGCGCCAGTCGAACGGGAGATGCGGGATGAAGTTGAAGTGCAGCAGCAGCGTCTCAAGTTTGGGCAGCTGCAAGACGACGTCTGGGAAAGCGGTGAGCTTATTGTGTGAAAGGATAAGAAAACGCAACTGGATGCAATGCCGGAGCTGTTTAGAGACGGCTCGTAAGCGATATAGGAGAGGTCTAGAAAGAAAAGAAGACGTAGCTCGAATATGTTGGATATGTTGCTGATGGACGTGTTACGGTAGAGTACTCGTAGATGGGAGAAGTTGGCATGGGGGAGAGATGCTGGTTGGATTTGGGTGCGAATATGAGGATGTGCTTGTAGAGCGCGTTGCGAGGAAAGAGTGCGAACCCAAGCGTCGCGTACGCAACAAAGGCGTGCTATCCGAAGACGAAGGAGACGAGAATGATAAAGGTTTGGTAAGGCTTCACAAAAGCATACTGCGTCGGAGAGAGAGAGTGCCTGGAGAATTGTGTAGCGCACGTGGAGGAGGAAGGCAAGCAATGTGGCGGGTGGGGAAGCAGAATTAATGAGGACTTTGTTGGGAAGGTTTGGGAAGTTGAAGGGGACGGGGTAGGAAGCGTGGGGGCATTGGGTTGGTTTTTACTGACTACGGTCTCGGTGATGTACATTTAATGCTGAGTGATGCGGTGGCCCCGAGCAGTGGAAGAGTGGCAGTGCTGTTCTTCTTCAGAGCGCATGATCCAATGCGACGGTATGCGTGTGCCGCAGCGCACAGGGGAAAGGATGCGGCATGCACACGCGTTAGTGCAAACGCACCACGTATGTGCGGAATGCTCAGTGCTTTCGAGTGGGGCCCGATTGAACTGGACAGCGGTCCAGCAACGTGCCGCATGCCATCTCCAAACGAACAATAATGCTCTTTGGGCCATCTTCCTGAAACCTTGGCCCAAGAGATTTCTTTCTGTGTCCTTCCAGCTGCTCTGCGTTTCCATCCACTCTTCCCAAACCACTCACGTCTCTCCACACTGCGTTTCCAACCGATGGAACCACCTTATCACTGCTTGTTATCTGTGTCCTCCCTCAGTTTCTCCACTTGCAAATGCTCTGTCCACTACGTCATCCATCGCCAACTGTACCACCCGACCTTGCTTCCTACCCCGATCCATCTTCAGGGGGCACGTCAAACCCAGCATTGCCCGGTGTGCTCAGCTTTCCCTCTCATCTGATGGGATGGAGCAACATGCATTCGGGCATGCATCTTCGACTTTAACACTTCGAAGGCAACATGTATCCTGCCTTCCCGCGCATTATCTGAGTCTTGCCGGCCATCACCGCGAAAATTTGAAACGGAATCGCAGCAGAGTCATTCCATTCATGCCATTTCGCACTCGGCCTTCCCCAAAATGCGCTACGTTGTACCTACTCGTCTGTTTTAATCCCTCCGTCAGAGACAAGCGCCATCGCAGCTTATTTAGCTTACCAAGCTATTCCACACGACAACCACCACCAAAATCGCGGTAACGTTCTCGCGCCGTGTCCTTCCAGGAAAAGCAAAACGACAGCATTCCGTACCGAAACTTGATATTACCAATTCAGACCCCTCCCTTTGTCTCCGTCTTCAATCCGCGTTAATGTCTTACCGCCGTCACCAGCCTGGTAAATGCTGACAGAAATCCAACTGCGTTTTCTTCATCAACGTCATTTGGGCCGCTCAACTTGCGCGTTTCGCTCTTTTCTCTCCCAGCTGCCTAACAAATGCAACCTTTGTCCTTACTACTTTACCGCTCAACTCACCCGCGTGATACTGCCTAATACTTATCTCGCTCTCGAATCATGTCAAAATATTTCAGAAATCCTCGCTATTGTCCACGACTGCTTGTGTGACCCCTTTCCTTCGCCCCTTACATGGCAGCTTCAGTTCGTCTTCCCACTAGAGCCGCCCCCGTGAACCCACCATCCAAAATAAATCAAACCCCTCCCTCCACCACTGCATCTCGAACCCTTCAACCCCGTTCTGCACGTCGATTCATCCCAGCCCCATCACCCAATCTACAACCGCCCATCGTACAATACTTGCGATCCCTTTTGGAAACCGCTACCGTGAAATCCAAGTCCATACCGCCCGTGCCGTTGGATCATCCTCACTTTGCCCTTGGCATGCAAGTCAAAGACGGCGTTGCCAAGCGCCTAGAATGGAAAGCTCTACTCACTGAAATCGCTCGTGCAGATGCTGTTACTGCGAATACTAACAGTTCAATTTCGTCAAAATCACGGCAACAATTTTTGTTTGATTTGAGTCCCTCCATTGCTAATTCCGTTTACGATCTCCTTAAAGATGAAAGTTGTGAAGATGAAGATGCTCGAACTTGTAAGTTTAAAACTTCCCACGTTTGCTTGCTCTTCTATTCTAGGCTTTGTTCGCACCCTGCGTGAGCTTGTCACTTCCTGTTTCCAGATTTTGAGACAGAACAATAAACGTCTTTCATTTTCTTTCCCTGGACAAACTACACAGATGTAGTAGACGTGTTTGTATGGCCAGATGCTCAAAATGCCCGCAAAGCTATTATCAATGAGGTTGTATCAACGTTCCGTCGCATGCCAAAATCGGATGTCCAGCAGAGTTATCGATTTCCTGTTGTCACTCTTGCCACAGGGAAGGCTGCCTTTCTTGAACCCTACCAGGTACGTGGTGATCACGAATAGAACAGTGCGCAACATGTATACGTTGCTCAAGCGCAGTTTCTGGGGCTCTGGAGGGATGCTGTTGTTGATGATGCCGATGTCCTTGCTATAGTTGGAGAAAACTCCCCCAAAGTTAAAGCCTCTCTGGAAGTTGTGCTAGCAGATGGACGTCAGTGGATTTCTACCCCCTTGTTGCTAGTATTATATGCATCTCTTGATTCTGTTATTACAGCGAATCTATCTAGTATTCGCCGCATTTGTGAGACTCAGAACATCAAGTTTTGTGTGGAAGGTCGAGCGCTTGCGTTTCTCGCTCAGGCAGCTTGTGCACCTGAACCCAATGAGTGACTCCGAAACGCAGATGTATTGCTTACCAGTCCCTGGTCTTGGTTTGGATTTCATGACTGTGCGCATATTACCATACATTCAAGGCCTGCTTCCCCATTTTCTATTCAGGTAGCGCATGAGAGGCATCAATGCATTGGTACTAACATGCGTAGTATGCACCCCCAAGACCAGAGACGAGAAAATTCGGTTGCGTTTTTGGGAGGCTGTGGACCATGATTTTCCAAATCGGCGTTCCTACAATTCGAGAGAAAGTGGATCACGCGACGCACATCTCCGAAGCATTCATGTATCATTTAAGGATCTGAGAGGGTTTGCCGTCGACCATCGAAGGCGTTCGATGTGCAGTAAGGCTCTCCTATGAGCTTTCCAGAAAGGAACGGAGTAACTTTGGAGTCAGTGAAAGTGAAGTCCTCTCGACTATCAATAAGAGCTTGTACAACTATGTCACTAACAACGCCAAACAGATCTCGATTTTCCAAGCTTGCATATTACCACCACTGGTACAGAACCTGCTCATCAGCATGCTGATTATAGCTAGATGGCATTTCGCGCTGTAGTCGCAGCTCCTCTGGTAACGGTAGACGTGTGTGTCGGAATTAGGCGGCGTATAATTTGACCTGCAGTGGTCGAAAGATGGCGAGACCGATGATGCACATGGTGTATGCAGAGGTCGGTAAGTACTTCGCGTTCGAAACTTAAGACGGTGCTCTCGAAAAACTTCTAGCCTCAGTGATGAAATCTGGGCGATGCGTAGAAGGCAGGGGGCCAATGGTGTAGTAAACGCCGTATTTGGCAGTATTCACATCCTTCGAGAGTGCAAAACGCGAGTAGCTGCGGTCCATATTGGGATTGAAGAAACCGTTCCTTCGCAAGATGTTGGTCATTCTGTGGTGATGTGTTCACCAGACAGAGCAAGGGCTGATATTATGAAGATGATGGCGAACAGAATCGACTAGCAGATCCATATTTCCCCGCCATACAACTACACAACCAAATGCCTTTTTCAGTACCTCAATGTGAAAACACTATACTCCACCACACACCACCTAGGATTCTGTTCGCAACACTTTAAAATAAGGCTAAGTATGGTCTTCTTCGTACAAAGCCATGTCTTTGAAGATGATCCGCAAGTTCATTTCTCAAATCGGAAACTTCTCTACCACGGTTTCTTTCACGCGTGTTATCTCGCTCATTGTGCAACCCATCTTGAGAATGCACAACAGTACTGCCATAAACCTGATTTTCTTCATGCGCAGCAATGAATTCGTACGTATTATCGTCAGAAGTATCAATGAGAAAGTTGTGTAACTTACAGGAGACAAAAATGATGAGAGTAGTGTGGTGCAAAGAATAACGTACAGCAGACTAGAAAACCACAAAGTGAAATACTGGAATCCCGAACGCTTGTTCTACGCACACCCGAGTAGCAGAATGATAAGAATTATATGTATCTTCTCTTTGTGTTAAATGTCGAACGGGATAGGGCGTCAAAACTCGGGATTTTTTACTATACGCATCGTCAGCAATGATGGCTGCCCAAGAAGGTACTTCATCTCCGTGTAATAAGTCGCATAGTTTCGTGTTACTAAAGGCTGTGGCGTCATGCTTCACACCAGAATGACGTGCAGACAAAAACGAAAACTTATTGTCCGCTTGTACGGTTGCCCGCACGCAAAGAGCCATGAATGTCTTTCGATTGTAGTACTTCATGAGATCTGGAGCTTCTCTTAGAGAAGACCACCTAATTTCATTGGCTATTCCGTCCAATGCCGATATAAGAACATGACATCGACTGTTTTGGAAGCTTCGAAACATATTTTCCTGGTTCATAAACTCTTCCTCTGTGCGCGGAAATCTGATCTGCGGGAGTGTTTGATCAAGAATGATTAAAGTTTCCGTGAATGCATGCTAAACTGTTGGGGTGCCAACCCCGTATGGCCACGATATATTTAAGTAACGTGCTCCTACCAGAATTAGAAATGTAAGAAATAACATAACAGATGGAATAAGAGAAGTTGCAACTCTAGAAAAAATTTTCTGCTTTCGTTGTAGGAAAACTTGCACAGTCGAGAGAAGAAGGCTGTATTAAGATTTTGTAACACCGTACATTCTCGTAACAAAAATGTCAGAAAGGGACTCTATATGCGCCTGTGTTTTAAGCGTAGTTCGGAGGTGCACGAAACAAAGTGCACGATTGTCTTATACCATCAATATATGCGCATATTGCACTGCAAATGATATGCATGACACATCTGGCTAAAAAGACGCCTTCGTTTGCTTCTTTTACTCGATTCGACAGTTATATCATGAAGAAGTTGACAGAACTGGATGGTGCGGGACAAAAGAGTAATTTCCGCCATGTTGTTGCGAATTCGTATGCATACTCTTCGCGATGGGGTGTATTTGTCCTTTAGACTTTTGATCTTTTCATTTGTTTTTCGTAGTGTACGAAACTGCACCAAAATTGAAAATGTTTTAATTCAGAGTAAGCCGTTCACAGATTAAGAAAGTCATAGAACGGTTTAAAGTTCGCACGCAGAGAATTGCAGTCCTGTGCTGGCGATTGGCGTCTTTTCTTTATTGTAGAGCAGCAAGAGCAACAGCACCAGCAGAGCCAAAAGCAGATTGAGTGCTGCTATAATTGCTGCTATCGCTTCTGGCCATTAGCTGCGCACCGTGACACGTATCAAAATGCAGAGCCTATCCCTGCTCCCTAAGTGTTACTACTACCATTTCAAATCCATCCCTCTCATTTTTGCTCTGGCGCAGCTTCCATAGCCTCCATGACTGTGCCAAGCCAAAGATGGATCCGAAGGCATGTAATTGACTAGCAGAAATAAGGACTGCACATGCAACGAATGAAAATTTCTTAAACTTTTAGTGGAAACCACGGGTGGAAGTGTTCAGAGCGTTCTGGTGCTTAAAATCAAAATTGGAAGTCTTAAAACCGCGCTAAGGATCAGCACTGTTGAGGCTAACGGCCTTGCACGAGGCTGAAGTGACGCACGCAACACGCTGCATGCGAAAGGCAGCGTATTATGTGCTATGTAAAAGAAAATGACAGCCGCCGGAAGAGACCTCGCACAGGATAAGCAGATGTTACAACAGAGAGTCGATTTTTTAGCAGCATGGTAGCATCGCTCGGGTTCCGAAACTCGGGCGCGGCCTACTTGAGCCAAACAACTGATAGCCCGCCTGCTCTCGCACCTTTACGCCCTGTTTTACGCTCCACACGGACTGAAAGAACCCATCGCGCTCCACGTCCGTTGTGCTCCTGGTTTCGTGCGCCTTAGTTGGCTTGTGGTTACGACTTCTCGCGCCTTCCTCTGCTCGTTTTCTTTGACGTTTTGCGCCTTCTTCGGCTTGTGCCACTGGTTTTCTGTGCCTTCCTCGGCTAGGGTCTCCGGCTTCTAGTCCATCCTTGGGTCGGGCCTACGGCTTTGTGTGCCTTTTATTGGGTTGTGCATCTGGCTTTGTGGGTTCTTTGTAGCTTGTATCTTCTGCTCTGCGTGCCCTCTTTGTCTGGTCCATCCGGCGTTGCATGCAATCTTCGCCTAAACATATGGAGTTAGTGCATTCTGGTCGGCTTTTGCTATAAATACTCACGCTTACATTGTTTGCAGTGCGTGGCGCCTTACGCTCACGCAATCATCTGTCCTCAATCTAATGTGCGATTTGACTTTTAAATGGCTGTCTACGTTCTACAGGCTGCCAGGTGGTGCCTCTTCTAAGTTTGGGGTGGAGAAGAAGTTCTCGCCACCTGCACAGAAAACATAGTGTGAGTAAGCTCCGGGTGTTACGACTGCACCTGCAAATGAGCCTCAGTTGCTTGCAGTGATGAGCAACTGAGCTCAAAAGCGTAGTGAAAGTTGGAGAACCGGAAGGAAACTGACTAGGGCATTGAAACCACTGATTGTGCGACCATCACTACGGATATCTGGCTCTGCTGGGGATTATTTTGGACGTGCTTTCAGAACGGGTGTGTTTTCGTTTGGGAAACACTATCAAGAAGACAAAAAGACACGGAGAGATCGCTGCTAGAGTCCCGCAAGGAGCTAGACGGAGTAAAGTGGTAAACACGGACTATTTCGCTAATATTTTTCTTTGGATCCCTCCGTAAGAACTAAAGCAATGCGTTTGGTTAATGAAAGAGTTAATTAACCGCAGAAAACCATCAACCGCCAGAAAAGAGTAATCCGAAGCAACAGGTCTTACCCTTAGGGGACCGGAAAGAGTATCTTCTGCCAGGGCACCTGACATCTAACAAGAAGAAGAAGAGTTATTCCACCGGTAGAGCAGCGGCGTAGATATGTCTAATTCTTGACCTCTTTCTCTACTTAATACCAAGCAATCATCTATCATGCAATCGTTTCCATGAAATATGACGTTTTTACTTTCACTTCTAGTAACCTACCCAATTTCACCATCCTTGGAGAAAATTAAGGTACTTTTTTCAGCACACAGCTCACCGCGCTACGTCCACTATCGTATTGCAGCTTCAAAGAGCGCAAAGGAAGAAAAAGAGGGGATGTCATGAATTGGAATACTTTTCCTTTTTCTGCTAAGCAAGCTAATCATTGCGGAATTCTTTCCCAATAACCGAGGTCGAATTCCCCAGTTCTTTCACGTAGCGTCTTGTCGGGGTCAGCCAAAGGGCTTACTGGTAGTCGTCTAAAGCTAAAAGGCCCTAACCAGTACATTCCTTGGCGCTGTCACCTCCTGCCATATCTCCGCTGGGAGGGCAATTTTCTAAAGATCTTGGATCCCAGCCCGGAAGGGTTCACTCCTAACAACGGCGAAATGAGACCTTGGTTCTAGAAGTCTATGTAGGCAAAAAGTACCATTGCAATTTGCGTTTGTGACTCTGCCCTAGCTCTTTTCCGCACATATGTAGACGATGAAGGCAAAATGGCGTAGTATTCTGGGACAAGCTGCAGCGTGTTTACACAACACCACATGCACAAGCAGTTCAGTACATTTGACAATGCTTGAACACCCAAGTGTACAAAGCTCGCAAGGAACAGAACGAACAGGTCTCCAAGCTTCTATGAATTGTTGGAGAGATGACTACGTTTTATGAGGAACGCTCTGAATAGAAAAAGGTATCAGAGCTTATACGTAATTTTCCACGGTTTTCCCTGCTCTCACTATGACGTTGAACCTTACCGATGCCAGTTTTGGCTCCATCGTGAACGCTGTCGAAACAGAAGTCGCCCACAGAAAGAACCCTAACAGTCCACAGCAATCATCCAACTCCTCATCTTACAGGCAATCAAGAGCAGACATGGCGCAAAAAAAGGAGTTAAATGGCGCAGCAGGAGAAATGAACATTCGTTCCACAAGAATCGCAACAACAGCAACTTTTACTACTGTAGCCATCGCGGCTCCTTCGCTCGCGATTGTTACAAGCAAACACGTGAAGAAGGTAACAACAAAATCCGAACCTCTCGCCACGCCAACAACACACATCAACGAAAATACACGCAATGTTACTCTCAAGTCAATCACGATAGACGACGTCAGTCGAACTGGAACTCATGCTTTGCACCAAAGAGGCGAAATGGAAAAAGCAACTCTAATTCCCAATCTTATTTAATGCAAAGACGTGATGACCCTCCACCTTCACTTGGATTCAACTGCAACATCGTCAAATTTAGAAGAAACACTGCATTAGTGTCGCAAGACAAAGCTGACTTGGCGTACATAGACTCTGGCTCTTTGCAACCCTTTTTCAGTATCGTAAATCCTTCATTCGGTATGAGAGAATGAATGCTAAAATAGTACAAGCCACTTTCGGGACAGGCTGCGCCATCAGCAAAGAATACGTATGGATACCTCTTAGCAATAATATTGTCGTTGAACACCACCACTTACTTGTAATTGAGTCCAATATCATATCTGTTGGTATTCTCAACGTGGAGTTTCCAGTCGTCTTCATGTTTACATTGCGTCCCTACAATGGATGTTTCAGTATGAACCCTACGAATAAATCAAGTGCTATATGAGAGAACGAAGCCAAGTACGATCATTTTATCGTGCAGCTCACGAACAGTGACGATGACAAGATGGCTTTAGTAGTGGCTGCCAGGAACAATCAACACGGAATTGCCTTGGAATGACACTGCAGAACCGGTCACCTTAATTCTAAGAAATTTTGAGACTTATCAACGGCATTGAAATCCGTGCCGTACTCCAAACGCTCCATTCCTTACTCCTTGAGATGGTGTCAGGAACAGAGGTGCAATGGTTGAAAAATGGTGGAAGTCGATGGTCATGATCCGAGTTGAAGTTCAGAGCATCCATCCGAGTTTATATAGAGGGTCTAACGTAGTTTTATCAGCGCCTCTAGTCCATGATAAATCGTCAAAGATTGACGGCATTATGTCTGGCCTTGTTGTTAGCCTCCATATATGGGTGGTTTAACGGGTTCAATTCCAGATCTGGCCGTCTGATAAACTGGTGAATTTCTCAGCTAATGACTTATTATATGTCTGGGAAAAGATCAGCAACAGACAGAGTCTTCATGATCCGGCATGAACCCAGGATGCTCACTATGATTTGGCACGGATCTTCCTGGAACCGCTTATGTCCGTTTGATTATTGCTGTACCACGTGAGTTGTTCGTCAACGTTGTAAGTAGAAAGAGATGCGTAGTTTGAAGCGACCGTTTTCCACATGATCAGTCGAGGATTTTCGGAATTAAGCGTGTTGCCATGTCATATTGACAGAATTTCAAAGAAGATGTCAAGTTGGCTTTAAGGCCACGTAGATGTGTCAAATAGGTAACTGATCTCTTTAAGAGATCGAGTAAAATAACGAAGAGAAAAGTAGACACGTTAGAACTGGGGCTGGAGCCAACTTTACTCAGAAATAGGTAAAATAGTAACTAAATCTAAGACATAGGTTCCATTCCCTACTGTGAAGCCAAAACAGAGTCTTTTAGTTTCCATATTTCAGTCAATCACCACTTCAAATTCAATGGAACCTACCCACATGGACATCTCCGGCAAGTTTTTTCCTTCACTCTCCTGCGCAATGTATGCACTTTCCGTGTTTGACGACCGAATTTCCAAGTTCTATGTGTACCTTTTCATGGGCAGATGACAGGAAACTATACTCAAGCACCTTGGATGGTACAAACGAAGATGTGAATTGAAACTTAGCCACTTCTTTGGCTTGAAATATGGTAGCCAGGCCGGGCCGGCTTCGGTATAACGAATTTGGTGTCAAGTACAGCGGGATAGTCTCTATGGATAACGTTTAGTGGGGGCGCGGTGAAGTCTTAGCCTGAACGGTGAAAGTTGGGTAGCCGAATGGTGGTGGCAGCACCAAACACCTAGGGGCACGAGATAGGCAGGCGGACTAACTGTAAGCAATTGATAATGTTGGTAGTATGGCACACAGGGGCTAGTAGAGCCTGAACAGCCTTCGTTTAACCAGTCGATTGACTGTAAAAACGAAGTGGTATCACACTTAGCCAAGAGGTGCTTATCTTTACCAATCTTGCTGATGGAGCGCTGCACCCACCTTAGAGGTTAGTGAGCCCCAACCTCAGGTGCACTTTGCTACGTGGAATATGCTGCAGCCAGCCCTAGTGGCATGGCTCCATGCTACAGTAGCAGAGTGTCAATACCTATCTAAAACAACTAAATAAATAAATTATTATTGTACTTAGTTAGCTACTCTAACCCACGTGGCATACTACCCAGTTGGTACAGCACGCGTTGCCTCACTCGCGTGGTCAGATCTCACTATACTACACCGGCAAACACAAGAGCAAAAAGTTGAAAGTGTTCTGCTTTTAGAATGCCATCCAATTGGATTCCTCTCCAGCTTAGGCCTCTGGAAGCAGTACTGCGGCTTGGAAGATTTTTGAAGAACACTGCAAAAGAGCTCCTATGCTTCTCTTTGCAAGAAAAGTGACGATAACCTTTTGACCTGGGGCCATGAATCATTTCAACTGGTTAAAAATTCGCGTTCCTTTCTCTTGCATTCCAAGAGGTATTCATATAGTCAAACGGGACCTTTCAAAACATCCATTCTTCAAAAACTCCCATCTTTGGCCAGCCTGGGTATGCAATTGTGTACCGCCCAAAATACTGCCAGCAAGAAATTCATCCCTCGTTCCATCTTCCCTCAATTCGTGTAAATGCAAAGCTACAAGAATCTTTTCCGCGTATACGTACCGGAGAAGAATTCAATTATTGCGTGTTGCAGTTTGGATTTCAAGACTATCAACTCCTCTCTTTTACCAGATATTTCAGCACTTGTCGGAGGTATACCAAAGCAACAGGAAATGGACGAAGCAAATCCACGTAGAAGGAAACGTGGAAACTCTAAAGCTGGAGGAGATTCTGCTTAAGGCATTCAAAACTGTCACGCACAACTTTCCGGAACGTGTGGGTCTCTAAGAAAACTATAAATAATCCCTCTGTTCCGAGAATCGTCAAGGGAGCTGTAATGCAATGCCCGGAAGCCGGAATGCACCGAAAGACGTTCGGGATCTTTCGTCGTTAGACGTGAGCCCAGTTTGGTAGAACCTTCCTAGGAGTGCCACGACTATGCCGGGTTGTAAGGACGAGGCCACCCGTCGCGACTTGCGCAGGGAGGATGGGGCAAGAATCGAGTATCCGAAGTAGCGGTGTATGGGGGTGGTCGTCCTCTAGAGAGGTGAGGTTTCTATGTCAGTGGCACGCGCGAACACGAGCCGTGGGTAGCGGGAAAGCCACCCTGTAAAGGGAAAAATAAGGGGGAGCTGAGTCACGAGTGTCGTGACGAAGACTAATGGCAGTGCAGGTAAATAAACCTTATACAAGGCGAAAACCAAGAAAGCTGGAATAACAATCCTAATAATCGGGTCCTTTGGATGGGCAGGGGGGTTAGGCTTCCCGTATGCAACGGTGCTTCCCTCCAAAGAGGAGTAGAGAACACGCGAAGGGAGTGAGGTCTAGAGGCAACTCTCCAGGTTGGGGTCCCTTGTTGGGGAAGGTTTACTGGTGCCACGGCAACCCGCCGGCGCACTAAGTACTAACCCTCCCAGAAATGGGTGTAAAAATAATAAATAGAAGTAACTAAATTACTGCACTTTGGTGGTTCATGCCCACTACTGTGGCCAACCGCCAATTGACTCTTCCGTGTCCCACGTGTCAAATCAACTATTAGTGGTCGTAGTTCATGCAATGACTGCATTACTGAAACAGTCGGGAAATAAACCAAGTACCAAGAATCCCTCTCTGAGGGCATTGCGCTTCATATCCTCCTCTTTAGTCGGGAAAGCAACCGCCAATGGGGGTGAATCCCAGCGGAAAATGGGTGATAAAAGCCCAAACCTCTTCGAGTCACCGGGTCAAGTCTCTGACTCAGAGAAACAACCTCCTGCAAAAGCAGCGAACCAGCCTTCAACAAGTGCCCGCTCCTTCTCTTCCTGCTCAACTCAGTTAGATCACGGCCTTTCGAAGGGGAATATGAACAACAACAACAACCAGCCTCCAAGACCGACTCCAGTCAGGAGCTTCACAAACGGTTTCCGGTGGATACCCTTGCCACAAGGGAGGCGAACTCCAGCACAGCCGGCCAACAATGGCGCAGTTTCCGAGCATGGGTTCCAACTTCCACCAGCGTTGGCTCCTTCCAGACTGATCCTGGAGGCGACTTGGCCTTCTTATAACGCTCTCGTAGGGTTAGATCCGATGAATCGGGGTCACGCCTCTCGGCTCCGGCTTGCGTCGTGGTTCCATCCCATCGCTGCCCTCAACGAGGATTTAATTATGGCCTGCGCGGAAGGTTCCGGTACTTAGCCCGAGGATCTACCCAGCCTCGTCACCTCTTTGTGGGACTGGCGGCATCAAATCACCATCCCGGTGCACCATATCCGAAAAAACCCTGGAGAATCCGCGATTGCGGCTCATACAGTGCTGGTGCGGATTGCATATGAACGGCAGAGCCGGGCGCCTTTCGAATTCCCGACGCCTACTGGCTTTGGCTTCGACGTCAGCCTATTCCGCACGTGCGGTGAAATCGGTTACGGCGAACGCCTAGCCAGCCTCGAAACCCTTGCGTGGAGGAACGTTCCCGTTGCGTGGCAAGAAGCCCTGTGTTGGGAACTACCGATACTTTGGGCTGAATTCCGGTACCTTTCCCGGCAGTCCCGGTCCAACTTCCTCCAAAACTTCTTCCGTTATGAACGGCGCTGGCGATCCCGACTCGGATACTTTGTCCCGTATCAAAACGTGGAGATTGAGCGGATTGCTCCGCCTCACCGACACGGTCAGTATGTCGCACTCCCCGAGTGGTGGAGGTTTCTTGAAGCCTGCCGGGGTTGCTACGTTAAACTCTCGCCAGCACTCACGTACCACGGCTCCTTTTTGATTCAGGATGCCCGCTCGGGGCTTTGGTGGGTAGTCGTAACATAGTGGGCTGCCCGCACTGCGGCGTATATCCTCGCTGAGGTTTGTGACCAGTATCGACTGTGGTTCATCCAACCACGTGTGCGGGCCGCTATTCGCAATCTGGACCTCAGCGTCCCCCTTGGGGGTGTTGCCAATAATGACGAAGTACTCCAATTACTTGGTTTAATCGACATTATTGACTGGCGCGAGGTCCCGCTAGAACAGAGCAGTCGGCTTGAAGGCGGCGGTGATGGTACCGGTGGTCCGGGTCTCGGTAGAAACACCGCTCTTGCGGGAGATTATATCTACTTCGATCCCTGGGAGTTCCGGGAGATTTTCTCCGAGGAGGCGAGTGAACTCCGCGACGCACCGCGGCACGTTCCGGACGACCACCCGATTGGGTACGTCGATTTCGATGATTACTACCGCCCGTATAGCGGGGATGACCCGATGGTAGATAAAAAACCCGAAGAGCCGGGGAAATGGAACTAGACGTTGCTGACATGGTCGTAGACGAAACCCCCGAGGGGGTGCCTCTAGTTCTCACTCCTCCAACAGAGAGCGCCGGGCCTTCACTCTCCAGCGGGGGTACAGTCAATGAAAGCGATATCATTGCTTGCTTCCTCCGCGGAGCGGGTCTAAGCGCTGCCGATGTTTCAGTTGACTTCACCGCGATGGCGGATGCCTTGGCTTACCGCATTGCGGGTGGTCACTCCCCGGACGATGGGGATGGGTCGAACCTCTAATCCAGTATCCTGGTCTCTTTAACTGGCTTAGCCAGTAAGGTAGCTTAGCATCACACAGGAGCGCGAGGCTCCTGAGTAAACTTACCCCTTTAGAACGGCCTTTTCTCTTTCATTCCCGTCCTTGACGGAGTCCATACAAAATGGGGTGTACTCCTTCTTTCCTACCTTCCCCGGCTTCGCAGCGTTTTTATCCCACTTGGGTGTCGCACAGCGTACCTGGACTTGCGGTACCCGCGCTGCGGTGATATTGGACCACCTTCCAACGAGGGAGGAGTTCGATGGGTTCCATGGTGTCCCAGCTTTGGTCATATCCGTATCAACGGACGCGGTATCTCAGAATGCCTTCCTGATTCCAGGTGTGCCCGACGACTCGGTCAATCGCAAACTCTTGTTTGTATTCCTGCCGGCCTTGCCGTGTTTTGGTGACCTCGCTTGTCGGGGGTTGCCTGATGGACGGGATATTTCCCCTCAGGGGTGCGTCAGGATGCAACTTGCCGGCTTCGCCCGGAGGATGCGGCGCAGAGTGCGGAATAATATCCCTCAAGAGGGTGTCTTCGTGGAACGGTTGCCGCATACCGCGGTAGTCGGTTCGTACGGCTAGTTTTCGGGGGTCCTTCGTCCCATTTTGACGGTAGTCCGGTCGAGCCGCGAGCTTGCAGGCATCTTGCCGCCTTGGCGGAGTTGTGGAGGTCACTCCCTGGTGGCGCTCTCCGCGTTGCGCGGTGATTGGTGCGGGGCGCACAATCTCCGTGCGTTAACGTGACTCCCACGGCATGTGGCTCTGAACTGCCTCCTTGTGTTGTGCCTCCCTTGGCTTGGGCCTTACACTGACCGGCTGAGCCGTGCACTGCTGCGTTGGCACCCGGTATCCGGGAGTTACTTCCGGTGCTCCAGTGTGGTGCCTCAAACTCCTTGATGGTGCGTGGACAGCTGGCACCGTGAACACCCTGTTCGGGGACTTTGCCTTTAATTGAGGTGTGATGTCTTCCTCAAGAGGTGCATCATCCGGGACAACCGGTTTAACCCTGAAGATGACGCTGGATGTTTTCGAGACGCTCGGTATATTACCGCGATAGCACAGAGACTTTGGCACTTGTATCTCCGAAATTCGGACAAAATTCTCGTTATGAACGGTTCTCAAGTCCGGGGCTGTATAGATAGGGACTTGATTTGCAAGAGGTGCATTCCTGCCTTCCTCCCTCAAAAGGGTTTTTTCACTTTCCAGCGTTGCTGATTTTCCAAAGCGTGCGTTGCCTGCTACCAGCGGTGTGAACGGTGCTGAGGAATCTGTTTTGGCGGGAAATTCCGTCGACGATGGTTCTGCGACTACACCCTGGTAAGGGGTCTGCGAAACGATATCGCTATCCTGATTCAGGGAATTGCCCTGGTTCAGGGGTACGGACTGCGATGTCGGTCCACTCTCCCGTATCATACGGTGTAACTGCGTTGTTCCAGAACCCTATGTGGGGGATTGCGAGGCTTCATCTACCTTCCTTGTTTCACGGCTCAAATCGCATTGCAACGGTAATGAATTTCCAGCGCGGCGATAGGTCCCCTCCCCCTCTTTAGACGGAGAACGGGGAGTAGTAGTAAGATATCCCGTATGGCAGGTGTACGTGCGCGCCGAAGGGGCGGTAGTGCTAGGAGTAGAGAAAGGTTCGTTTGGACCTGAACGATCCGGCTGAGCCGGGGGTTCCGACAAATTCGGTAAATCTGAGAGTCCCCGAGTAGGGTGTGGTAAAGTAGTCGGTCTATTTAGTCCCGGGGTTTCTGGCGTTGCTGTGTCCGTAGAGACGGGTTTCCCTGGTTCCAGGACGACCTCAGACGAGGGAGGACGGGCAGGTACAACACGATTGCGGGAAATCCGCTCGTGTGTCTTGCCCATTTTCACTACGATAGTGTCGGAGTTAACGGATACCACTTTAAACGGTCCATCCGCCACAGGCGAAAGCTTGTGACGCTTTTCCCGCTCCGGGTTATAATATTCCTTACGTTTAAAGACGTAGGTCTTAGACCGTATGCGGGGAGCATTATCTCGTAAACCAGCGTCGAAATCCTGCTTGTACGCGGCTTGCGGGTGTTCCATAGACTTCTGCGCTGTAGGGACCAGTTTAATAAGCCATTGCTTCCATTCCTGGCGGTAGCGACCCACAGATTGGAAATTTTCCAAGGTGGCTTGGGTTTCTAACGCCACAGGCGGGGGTGAACGAGATAGAACCAGTTCGAACGTTGACACTCCGGTAGTCCGGTGAACTTGTGTATTTTATGCAAATGTTAAAACATCTGCATACCAGTCCCAAGGTTTGGGGTGACCAGGAACGTAGGAACGGGGACAGGCCAACAAAGTCCAGTTGAACCGTTCGACTTGCCCATTACGCTGGGGATGGAGGGTAGTCGTGAACAAGTTACTCACGTCCAGGATGCAACAAACATCCTGGAAGAATTTGGACGCGAACTGCCGTCCGTTATCGGAGAGCACCTCCACAGGAGGACCGTAGACGGAAATCCAGTGCGTTACCAGAGCCTGGGCTACCGTGAAAGCAGTTATACTCTAAAGAGCGGCAGTCTGAATAAGCTTTGAAAAGCGATCGGTGATCACAAGTAAGAACTTTTTGCCTCTTTGTAGTGAGGAGAGGTCCGATAATATCGATTGCAATAAACTCGAGTGGCGCCCTAGCAGGGAATAACCTCATTTTCTTCGCGTTCCTGCGGGGCTTCATGCGGTTCTTCGAGCATTCGGTACAAAACCGCACAGTTGCGTAGCGATCAACCGCAATGGCAGGCCAGTAAAACGCCCTTCGCAGGGTGAGGTAGAGCTTCCCCCCACCTATGTGTTCACCCAGCTTGGCATAGTGTGAGAGATGTAACACCTGCGACTGCAGGGAATGAGGTACCAAAATCTGTGGGCGAGCTTCAACCAACCGAACGAGGTATCCTTTATCGTTCAACTCGAACGAGAAGTCTTCGCGACCGTTTAAACGGGCACGAATCCTCATACAAAAGGGGTCACCGAATTGTTCTCGGATCACTTCCTCCGGTGAAACCGGTACAAACCTTCCCGGTAAGGGGTTCTATGGGGTCTTGCGGGATGCGAGTGAGTGGTCAAAGTCAACATCTTCATCCCAGTCTTCTGGCCATTCCTCGAACTTCTACTCCGGGTCATCCGGTTCTTCAGCCGTGAAGCATGGAATGTCGTCATCCTACGTTGGGAGTGCTACCACATTTGTGGGTAAACGCGACGAAGCGTCGGCCTGGGTATTGAGCGCCCCCTTTTTATATATGACTTGGAAGTCATATTCCGCAAGGCGGAGTCTCCAGCGCATAAGGCGGCCCAAGGGATCGGATATGTTCATTAACCACCGCAACGAGAAATGATCCCTGTATACAGTAAACTGAACTCTCATAAGATAGGGGCGTAGGGTGGAAAGCGCCCACAAGACGGCGAGACACTCATTCTCCGACGCCGGGTAAATCCGCTGGTGGATATTGAGCGAGCGTGACCAATAACCAATTGGCCTTCGGTCCCCCTCTGCGGTAGTTTGGGAAAGAGCACAACCAACTTGGTAGTCGCTCGATTCTGTGTCCACCGAGTACGGGAGTCCCAGTTGTGGTAAAGATAAGATACGTGCTGACGTGACAGCCTCCTTTAAGGAGTTAAACGTTTCCGATTGCTCGGGCGTGAATTGTCCCAATGGTGTGGGATTTCCTTTGCGTAACAACACGATCAACGGTGCCGCGATATCCGAAAAGTTCGGGATAAACCGTCGGTGGACGTTGACCAGCCCTAAAACGGAGCGGAGTTCCCTTTGATTGCGGGGTTCCTTACCCTCAACGAGGGACTTGACTCGAGCCTTGTCGATCATGAACCGTCCCAGACGGATTATATGTCCGAGATACTTGACAGTATCTGTACAGAACTGGCACTTCCTCAACATGAGGGTAATTCCCGCATCGCGGAGCACGGTCAGAACGTCCCTGATATGGGTGAGATGGTCGTCCAAATTATTGGAGAAGATGATAATATCATCCAGGTAGACCAGGCAGCTCTGTCACTTGAAGAGGTTCAATAGAATGTCTATTGCACGCTGAGAGGTGGCGGGAGCGTTGGTCAAACCAAACGGCATCCGCTTGAAGCGGTACAATCCTGCGTGGCAGGTGAAAGGGGTTTTATCGCGATACTCCTGTCTAACAGAGACCTGCCAATAACCCCTATTGGCGTCCAAAGCCGTGAACACGGTAGCGTCTCCAATGGAGTGGATGCATTCTCCCATACGAAGGATGGGATGTGTGTCCTTAAGAGTTACGGAATTGAGCAGGCGATCGTCGACACAGAACCTCCAGGTTCCGTTGGCCTTCAAACCCAGTACAACTGGGGATTCCCAGGGTGATTGAGTGGGCTCTATCACATCTGCGCGGAGCATTTTGTCCACTTGGGCATGGTCCTCTTCCTGAGCGTTCGGTCCTGCCCTGTAAGGGGGTTGTGCTATTGGACGTGCACCCGGTAAAAAATCTATCCGGTGTTCCGTAGCATTAATCTCACCAAGCGAGCCATCCTACATTGTGGTAAATTCCCGTAGCATTGCACGGAGTTTGTCGCGGTATGACTCCGGCATATGGCCGAGGTCTATAGCTTCGAGTGCTTTTATGGGGTCCACTCGGTCAAAAAGCGCAGTAACATGGTCCTGTGATACAGGTGTGGCCGTCGGTTCCGAGTTATTTGGGTTGTTCGACGCTAAAAAAACGGTTTCCTCTCCCTCCTTTGACGATAGTTCGTCAGTGGTGGGGGTGGATTCCTCAGAAGAGGCGGCAATTCCGAGAACATCGGCGTTCGTCATCTTCGTCGGGAGCATCCCAAGGGGATGTGGAGTGACGCTTCAAACTAATTGGTTCTTTACCAGATACTGGGGGCGTTTGCCAAGATTGGCAACGAGTATCCAGAAAGGATCATCTGGGGTAACGTGAACAATTCCGTTCGCCAGCACGAGCTGGTATTTCTCGTATAACGAGGAAAGAGGTTGAATAACCCGAAGACCGTGTTGACGGCAATTGACTTGCACCCAGACTTGGGATTCAGGCGGTGTAGAAACTGAGGCGGCTAATCAAAGTTTGATGGACTCCCGAGACGCGGGCAGTGGTTCCTGCGCAGCAGGTAGTGGGACTTGCTTCTGCGAAGCACGCTTCAGCGGGCGACGGAGGATCGGGACTGACGATCCGTCGGCGGGTTCCAGAAGCCTAAAGCGGGGCCTGATTACGTCGACAAATCTGTCGCAGTAATCAAATCCCAATATGACTGGAGCGGCCTATGACCGACAAAAAATAAGTCGAGCTTCACCACGGAGATGCCCACCCGCACGACTAAGTCGACGGTACCCATCGTTTTTAACGGATTGTTGTTCGCATCTGTGACGTCGGGAACCGTTTCGGAACGGATACGAGACCGCACCTGCGGGGGCAGCAATGATTCCACGATGAAGTGGGGGCCGGCACCTGTGTCCAGGACGGTTAGAAATCTCACCATAAAATGGGTGTCAAGGCCAAGGTCCGCGTTAACCTTGTAGTTGCGCTTGGACATGACCAAGACTGTATCCGGGATCCGGGGTTTTTTACTCCGTATCCACGGGCGACGCAGCACAGAAAGGTGTGCAGAGTCCGCGTCTGCAGTGTCTTTCCTTGAAAGGATTTTCACCGGGGAGCGAGGCGGCGATTCCTCGGGCGTCAACAGTCTCATCTCTGAGGAAGCCTCTCCCAAAGGGGAGACTCCCTCAATTAGTTTTCATGGGAGGTTCCCGCCGTAGGCGGTAGTCCAGGATCCTCGACCACGAGTGCTTCGTTCCTGGGGCCGAGGTTTTTATCCGCATAAGCGGTGGTTGCGTCGGACGTTTGCGCGACTTCCCGTATCGGGTTAATTGAAGCTAGCCGCGCATGCGGGATATGTGGCAAGGCATGCGAGATGTCCGTTTTAGCATGGAGGTAGGAAGCCATCGGAACGGAACGTTTCTCCTCTAGAGTGAGGGCCTCGTAATTTGCCACCACCTTGGCCATATCCTTCAGTGAGAAAAGACACTGAGGGGATGTATGGCCATGGGTGTAGCAAAGGTGGCAAATTAGAGTCAGCGCGGCGACGCGCCGGTTTATATCCCGAGCATCAGAGAAGCGTACCGCCGGGCGGGTGTCGTTCAGTCCAGGCCGTTGATAACGGGATTGCCCGTTCATAAACGGGACTTCCCCACGTACAATACGGGGTTGTCTTGCGCCGTTTCGAACGTGTCCTCCGTCTTTGACGGTAAGTCCGTGGTTGGTATAGACACATCATCTCCCTGTGCAAGATGAACTGTGTTGTATCCCTGTTGGTGGGTTCTACCTGCAAAAAGCGAGGGCGATGAGGAGTCACTCACCAGCACCAACGCCTTGGCGGGCCTAGACAGAGGATTCGGAGTTCTTGCACGTAGTGCTTCCCCTTCCACTCGAGCGTGCTGAACAAGCTCGAGGTAGGGGATTCTCCGCTTGTCCTTGCGTTAACGAATGCCAAGACTCCGGATTGCGAGGTCAAGGCCATCGATGAACATGGTACAGCGTTCCCCTGCCGGGTATACATTCCCACAACGGTGGAAGGCTTTGTTGCGGCGCTCCGAATAATCGGTTTCAATCTCGCCTGAGCGTTGACGAGTATCTCGCAAAGCGAGGATGGCCATCTGAATGGCGGTATTGGTGGCATAGGAGCGCAATAAATATTGCACCGCCTCCGGCCAGCAGGTTACTCCTCCCTCTGAGGCACGAGATGATCCTCTGACAGAGGTGTACTGGTCCTCTGCCACTACCCGTAAGACATACCGTAATTCCAAATAGGCTTGTCCCTCGTTCATTCTGAGGAGATCGGCCTCCGCTACAAAGCGGCAAAGGAAGCCCAACACGATGATTGGGTCTTCTCCAGTAAAATACTGCTTACGCAGTGAGATTTGCATACGTTTTATGCACTCTTTCACCTTCCCCGTGCCACGGGGTGTACGTCCTAAAGAGGAATCTTGGAGCCGGTAGTACCTGTAGGACAATAGTTTCCGATACCACGGGTTCGTCGGTTTTAATTGCCTGAGGCCAGGGTGTCTTCTCCCCTTGCTGCGGGTCCGAATTCCACCTTGGGTGGCGGATGACCACTTAGAGCGGGAAAAATGGCCTCGTTTCTCGTCCTCTGAATCGGATTCCGAGGAACTAGAACCATCTGACCCGTTTCGGGATGAATTCGATGATGTCGTAGAATCAGAATCCGAATGATCTCGTTTGTGCTTTCGCTTATAGCAAGGCTTCTTTCTTCCAGCATGCTGGTGGTGATGTGACGCAGCTGGTGCCGGATCATCCGGGGACGCTTTATCCATGAGGATAAACTGCTTTAACGTCTCTAGACGGGCATAAACTCGATCAAATCGATAGTCAACTCCTCCTATGAAGGTGGCGGGTTGCCCCAAACTCTCTAACATAGAGTTGACATCGGAACGTAAGATACGGAGATCCTCTGCGACCACCTTTATAGGGCTGTCCATCACCACCTCATGGAGGGTTTGTAATTCCCCGACAAGCGTGTCCTGGGCGGTCCACAAAACGTGAACCTGAGATTCCAGGGAATTCCCCTGGGGGGTGTTAACGCCCGTCAGACGGGGTTCAGGTGCGGCGGTGGCCACGGCCGCAGCCGGATGAGCACCATCCACAGCATTCGATAACGGGGTCGACGTAGAGTTCCGGGGTTCCCGGGGTGGGTTTGGAGTCCTAGACGATGCACCCCCAGCATGGCGGGATTTAGCTCTAGTCGGGATCCGAGACACGAACCGAACTTCGGGGTTATCTCCACCATTGTGGGAGCGACTGCGCGTAGTCGGAGGCTCTGCAGAGGAGGGCTTCCTCGACATGAAGGCCAACCGTTACGACGGGAAAACAACGGAACTTCGGGAAAACAAACAAAAGAAACAAAACCTCGAAAGAGGGAACCAAACACCAAAACCGATTCTAGGTCGGGAGACCACTTTGTAGTGCAATGCCCGGAAGCGGGAGTGCACCGAAAGACGTTCGGGATCCTTCCTCGTTACAGATGAGCCCAGTTGGGTAGAGCCCTCCCAAGAGTGGCACGACTATGTCGGGTTGTAAGGCCAAGGCCACCTGTCGCGACTTGCGCAGGGAGGTTGAAGCAAGAATCGGGTATCCGCAGGAGCGGTGTATGGGGGGTGGTCGTCCTCTAGAGAGGTGAGGCTTCCACGTTAGTGGCACGCGCGAAAACGAGCCGTGGGTAGCGGGAAAGCCACCCTGTAAAGGGAAAAATAAGGGGGAGCTGAGTCACGAGTGTCGTGACGAAGACTAATGGCAGTGCAGGTAAATAAACCTTATACAAGGCGAAAACCAAGAAAGCTGGAATAACAATCCTAATACTCCGGTCCTTTGGATGGGCAGGGGGGTTAGGCTTCCCGTATGCAACGGTGCTTCCCTCCAAAGAGGAGTAGAGAACACGCGAAGGCGTTGAGGTCTATATCCAATTCCCCAGGGTGAGGTCCCTTGTTAAGGAAGGTTTACTGGTGCGACTGTAACCCCCCCGCGCACTAAGTACTAACCCTCCCAGAAATGGGTGTAAAAATAATAAATAGAAGTAACTAAATTACTCCACTTTGGTGGTTCATGCCCACTACTGTGGCCAACCGCCAATTGACTCTTCCGTGTCCAACGTATCAAATCCACTATTAGTGGTCGTAGTTCATGCAATGAATGCATTACCGAAACATTCGGGAAATCAACCAAGTGCCAAGAATCCTTCTCTGAGGGCATTGCACTTCAGGAGCTTGTAAAAATCCTGATTGGTGCGAAGCAATGATCGAAAAATGAGCACCCAAATCCGTCAGAAGACTTGGGATTTGGTTAGGCGCAAGTCAGTGAGAAAACTGCTTCTGTATTCTTGGATATTTAGAAAGAAGATTCTTGTCGAGGATCTTCACTGGTGTGTAGAAGACCTATTACTTCAGGACCCGCGGGTGATCCAGAGTACTCAGCTTAGTGTACGTCCCTACCGTCTGCTATTTCAGGGATACCGAGCATCCCGCAGTAATCTGCACGTAGGCGGTACATATAAGCGTTTTTTCATGGAATTGGCATCCCCGGAGTAATCGCATGAGAATCCAAAGGGTTGTCGTGTGACAGTAGTTCTTTTTTGGGGTATTCTTGTTCTTCTTCTTCGACAAAGTGACGCGTAGCAGCTAGTATGAATCTACTTTTACAAACCTTCCAGCAAAGCCAAAGTCCTCTATTCGGCCTGGAGCTACGTCGCATTTCTCAATTGTAGTACAAATATTCGTGTAAAGTAGTTTGAACAGTACAATCTCTAAATTTGCGTTATTCGGTGCTCTGCGGTACCTCAAAGCATGCAAATGCATTATATTTGTCACGCTTATGTCTACTTGGCCACAGTAGCATCTTCTCTCTAGTGAAAAGCATCTTTGCCTTCCCTGATCTGCTTTGCTAGCCCGTTGATTTGAATTGATAGCTTGCTTGTATCTATCAATCTAAGCAGAGCAGTGCCGGGTTTTGGAATCTCAAGCCTGGTAAACGAATCTGCAACGTTGTCCTCGGATCCTGTCCAGCCTATGCTGTTTAGCTCTCTACATCTCAACGACCCCTGTAGCGCTGAAATATGGATTGCGAGGCGTTTGTCGCTCATAAACGTGTGTTTGGCGACACTGTTGAAAACTGTACGGACATTTATGTACGCAGAGATGGGTATCATCATCTGTAGCATCACCTCAAGCATGTGCTTTGCGATGTAGGCTTGATCATAGCCGTGAACTAGAGCAAGAAGCTCTGCCGCCATGAAACCTTTGGTCCCTCTCCCAGATTTCTTGCTTTCGTACGACAGAATAATTTTGTTGCCATTTTGGTCTCCGATTGTGACGAGAAATACGAGCTGGGATGCAAGCCCCTCTGAATTCCCGAATGATACGTCTATGAAGAGAAAAGTTTTCAATGAGCTCTGCTCTATGTTGATAAAACGAATACACTGTGAGGCAGTTGAGGTAGTATAGCATATTAACTCCTTCATTTTTTCCATTGCAGTTAGGCAGCATTCGTTGATTCTTCGAGTGAGCATCTGTGTCCCCCTGCAGAGTTCAGATCGCGTAGTTTTCGCTTTTTACTGCAGTTTCGCGAGTTTTGTCATAGCGTCCTTCTCGTTTAGTGGCTCACATAATGTGTCGCCCTTCTTCTTTTTGCAGCATTTGGAAAGATTCACCCTCTTCGTGTTCAAAGCGGTACCTGTTAAGTAGACAGCTTCCACTTGGCTTCAGGACCTTCCACGGCTTGGTTCGAAACTGGTGAGCACTTGCGTTCTCTCGATACAGGAATTATTTGTTTCCGATTCCGAACGAGTCATTGTTCTATAGTATCACTACATCTGGTAACCAAGAACTGGTAGATGTAGGGTACAATACGTATTTATCGGTCGTAGTGTATCTCATATGAAGTTACGGTTTGTGTTGCTCGCTTTATGTGTGGAACCAATGTAGCCCGGGTTCAGGTAGTTGGAAAAAATTTTTTAGTGCCCACAATATCTGGTCGTCCGGTAGTTGCATCTCTGACGGTTGTTTCAGGAATATATTCATTCCTAAGCTGCTTTCCACTCTATAACTAAGCCTGAGGGATGTCTCTAGAGTATATTACTTCGTCGGTCCGCGTTGCGGCCACTGTAAACCCAATCCTTCGTCCGGGCTTGGAGACGGTTGGAGACTTCGTCAGGATACACCTGGCGTTCTCGTCTTGATATTTCTGTGCCATCAGTTGGTCGTGAATGCGGTAAAATGTTCTGGTACTGCTTAAACACATGTTTAGATTGTTCCACCAGCTCCTATCTATAGCATTCTTAGCTTCGCTGGAGCAGCAGTGCTACTTTATTTCAGTGACCCTGGCGCCAGGATACGGAGTTTTATTGGTTATTGTGCTGTTTCAGAGGCTGTTAGGAGCCAGAAGAGTAACGTAGACGCACACGCACACATAAGTAATAAGAAAGTAATAATGCGTTTTTGCGTTTTTTAAATGCTATAAGATGCTATAAATAGGCACTTTGACGCCCGGAATTTGGTTTAAACTCAACTCATCATCACATTTACACAAAAACAAAACATCCACCTTTAAACCTTTTCCATTCTTTCTATCAGCTATTCAACTACCATTTACTTATAGTCAGTCGTTTGCCACTAGATGAATAATTGGGGTTAGAAACTGCTTTTGCTATGAATGCTTGACGCGCTTCAAGCGTTGAAGGGTGATATGTAGTGTAAAAGATGTGCTTCCGTCGTCTGTGAGCCCCACAGGAGTCTGCTCGGAAAGTGGTGTTGGTTGAAAGATCTGTTGATTTTCACGCGGAAGTGCTGGACAGAAAGCTGTTTGAATGCGACTCGCTGTGCAACCTTTGCTGCAAAAGACCAGATTGGATATAGAGTAAAATCATATCTCGCTGTTAGTAGCTCTCCTTTAAAAGCACTTTAGGAATTGTACGCTTCTGTTTCTGGTTAGTGCAGAAGTGGGTAGGATGCCAAAATCGGTTCCCATCCGGTGTATCTGACCGGAAGCCTAGACTCTGATTCCTAATGACCATTGTCATAAATCTTTGGTCACGCGCCGTTTCATGAATTTTTGAAGAAATTTCTGGGATTGGGACTTTTGCTCTCCCGTTTGTTTTCATAATTTTCATATTTTTTGGCAGGTTGAGTCCTTTTGGTCCCTGCATTACCATTTGTTCTTGCTTTCCGTTTTTGATTTTCATTGTCAGTCGCGAATTTGGTAGAATGTTCCAGCACTGCTAGAACTCACGTTTAGAGTGCTCCAGCAGTGTCTGGAGCATTCTAAGCTTCGCTGGCCCAGCATTACCATTGTATTTTGTTGGTGCAGGCGCCAGTTTCTAAATTAATATTGGTTAGTGTGCAGCTCCAGAGGCTTTTGGAAGCCAATGGAGTAACTTAGACGCATAAATGAGTGAGTAGAAAGTAGTAATGCGTTTCTGTGTTGTTTTGCATGCTTTTTAACTCTATAAAAGGGCGAGTTGAGTCCCAGACTTTGGTCTGGACTCAACTCAAGAAGGACCACATCAAAAAATCCTCACCCCCACAACTTTCTCAACTTTTAATATCAACCATCAACTCTCAACCGCACTTAGCGAGGCGTTTGCTGCTTTGTAAATACTTGGGGTGGGGCATTACCGTCGCTGAGACCGTTTGAAGCGCCCTTGGTGTAAACGGGAGACCGGTAGTGTGTACCAAAGGCGCTTCTGTCGTCTGTGAGCCCCCACCGGAGCTTTGCTCGGATAACGGTGACGGGGGAAATACCTGGTGGTTTCTGGACGGAGGTGCTAGACGGGAAGCTGTCTGCAAGCGACGTGCCGTGCAACCTCTCCTGCAAAGGACCGGATTGGGTATGGAGTGAAATCATACCCCGCTGTTAGTAGCTCTCCTTTGGAAGCCCTGTAAGGATTATATGCACCCGCTTCTGGTTGGTGCAGAAGTGAGTAGGCTGCAGAAATCACCTCAAATCCGGATTGACTTACTGGGAGCCGGGAGTCTCACTCCTAGAGATCCTTGAAATAATTCTTGGGTTTTGCGGCGTTTTAAGAAGTATCAAGAAGTTTGTATTTGGATTGAGCCTTGTGCTCTCCTTTTTTATTTGTTGTTATCGTTCCAGGTTGAGTCCTTTCGGTGTCTGCATTGGTTGTTCGTTTGATCATTTGTTCGTGTCGTTTCGTTTTGTTGGGGCTTCGAGCTACGAGGAACCTTTTTAGGCTAATTTGTCATTCATTTTGGCCCCTTGCGTCACCGTCTCGTGATGGCGCCCACATTCACCTTTCCGAACTTTCAGCTACGAGGAAATCCTTTTTAGCATACTTCATTGCTTGGTTTGGCCACCTGATTCACCGTTTTGTGATGGTGCCCACACCATCAACCGTGATTTGTTAATGACACCTGTATCAGTAGGCTTCAGCACGTCTACACAACGAGTGCCGTGGATTCGTTCTCCATCTGGCACTTCTGATCGGTGGACTTTCATGAAAACATTGAGGTCTTGACGTCCTTTGAGTTCCTTCCTTCTTCCTTCGACGAAACGTCCCGGATCGGCGTCGGTTGTGGACACAAATCCATTTTAATTTTTTTCTACGTAAGTGGTGGTAGGCATCTTACTCGAATCAGAGTCTCTAGGCAGTGGTTCTTCTCGTTTCATGTTGGTAACGGGCTTCATGACGTGACTGAGAAAGATTTTTCGTTCGTGCGGGAGTTGCACGCATACAGTCTCCCCTTCCTTGCTAACGCAGGGATGGGGTCCTTCCCAGGTCTTGCTAAACTCTCGGTAGACGAGGACTGTTGATCCAAATGGTAGACTGTCAATCTCTTCTTTTTTATTCCCGTAGGGTCCACGGTATTTATTGGTGAAGGCTACCTTCCAGCGCGCTTGTTCCTTCTCCACGATCTTCAGGGCGTTGCCGATTGCTTTTGAGCGGGCTAGTGCGTTCGGAGATGGAGCCACGCGAGCGGGTCGTTGTTATCAGGTACCGACTTCATTGCCAAGATGGCCTAGTAGCATGGCGTCAGACTATCTTGTCAGATCCGAATTAGACATTACTTGTACGTTCAGTACTAACGGTCAGGTAGCTTAGCAAAGACACTGACCAAGGGGCGCGTACCTTAGCGCAGCTGCGTACTTAAGCGCCCAAATAAAGGCACGACTCTGATGGAAGAGCAGATCATCAGAGATTATTGTGCCGTCCTCTTTTGTTGCGCTCCGCTACGCTGTGAGTTGTTACAGTCGTGGTGTCATTCCGAAGACGCACAGCATTGGGCAGAGACCCTCCGGGCCGACTGTGCTGTTTAGACAAAATACAGCCCTTTGAAACAGATGTTTGTTGTCTTCCCTAGGAAGATCGGCCTTCAATTTCTCAAATACCGTACGTAGAGGTCCGTGATAACGTTCCACATGTTACATTTTGGATGGCCTCTCGATGGGGGCGTCGTCCATATCAATTGCAGAAGACATGGCGGCTCCTCGGAACTCCTTGGACACGAGGTTAGATCCCTGGTACACGCGAAGGATGTTCGGTGGTCCTGGGTATACGTTGCTTCAACAGCGCATAAAAGCTTTTCATACCGTAGTGGAGCTCACCTTTCTGGTGAACGTCACGGTTGAAAAGTGCGCGCCTTCATATACGACGTGCAGTAGCGGTTTTCCTTGTATATACATGATATCGAGCGGGACAGTATGGTGGAAAAGAAGTCGCTCGTGTCCGATTGTTAGGTTGAATCGTCTTGGCTTTCGGGCGTGTTTTACACACGTCTTGGATTCCTTGACAATAGCGTCAAGTGCCGTCTTCACTTCGGTGAAATAGTGCTCTGGTCTGGCCTTCCGTAGAAAGTTGTTCAAGGCTTTGACACTCGGATGTCCAAAAGAGCGATGTAGCTTGAACAGTCCTTGCCTCGTGTAGAGGGCTTCGTCAGGGTCCCAGATGAGTACGAGGAAGTCGTTAATGAGCTTCAGAGGTTGGCTTCACCCATGAACAGCAAATAGTTCCGCTGTATGCTCATATCGATTCCAGGAAGCCAGATATATCATCGGCTGAGCAGTGTTGAAACGTTCTCAGGCACCATATGGAAAGGTATATCGAAAACAAATCCGAGGTCTGGGAAGGGTATCGAAAGTTTGGTGATGCCTACCACGTTGAATTGTTTCCCATTCAGCCCATTAATCCTGCTGGTGAAGGGTTTGACGTCGAACGGTACCTTATTCTCTGTGCAATAAGCGTGGTACTGTCTCAGACTGATGAGACTTCTTCTGTTTGTCCTGTCTCGATGATGATACCCTTGAATGATTGGGGCTCTTCGCCTTCATTGCGATTTACTGGTTCCGTATCGCGTGCGACGCACCCCTTTTCCAGAAAGAAAACAAAAGGGTGAAAAAAAGAAGCATTAGAGCACGATTTTCCAGTGCCGAGTTCATTTCTGCTTTGTCGAGGGCTATGTGTGCGTGGTCATCATGCTCCGCTACGTCTTCATCATACTGAGATCCTTCATCGCTGCTGCTGTCATCCGCGAGGAAGAAATCTGCAAGTGGCTCCGCTGACACAAAGGCCTTTTCCTTCTTGAGTTTTTCAGGTGGGGAGCGAACTTCATGGAAACTGTGCTTGTCACGAGCGAGATGGTTCTCACCACAAACCCAGCATCCTCGTATCTTTGCAGACCCTTTCTTTCTACCAAGCCCATACGGTCGTCTGTGATGCCTGTTGGTTGCGGCCTGCCCAGGAATATCTTCTATTCAATCCATACAGTGGGTTGGAGGACATCTCTAAGCTTTCTCCTGCCGAGCCTGGTGCACTAGAGAGTAGTGCTGCGATGCACTGAATGGCAATCTCGGAGGAATCGGGCGGTTTTACCTTCAGGGTGCGCGCCAGGTATGGTATATCTGCTGCGGCTACTATCTGATCCTTCAAGAAAAGGTCCTTGTGGTAGTCTTCGTGAAGTTACTTTTGGATGCGGATTAACTTGTCCGTGAGGTTTCTGAATACTTCCGTTTACGACATGTTCGGATTCTCCTTGAATGCTGTAGACAGTTTTATGCTTTGACAATCCTGCAGAAGTCTTGCCTTTTCTTCCTGTGAAGTGTAGCGCGAGACGAATGCCGACAGAACATCTTCAGAGGTCCGTAGATGTGTCAGATGAGTGGCGAAGTACGTGAGAGCTCCGTCGTCTAACATGGCAATGATTTCCTCTTTACGGTCTCCATCAGGTACTCTGCATGCGCGAAGTTTTACCTCGAAAACTTGCAGCGTGCCCATTAGGGTCTTTATCAAACCTGTCTGAGAATTTCCTATGTCCTACGCATCCTTCTTGCCTTTGCAACAGCGGAAAATCTAATTGCAGAAGCTGCAGACATTGCAAATGCTTACCTGTATGGCAACTTGCATTTTACAAGAGTAATGAAACAGCCTACAGACTCTTCTGGCATACCGGCTAAGTTTAGAAATGTATATGAATTTCTGAACTCTCTGTATGAGGCAGTGGAAGCGAGTCTTATTTGGAGTTCTCTATTCTCTGAACGCTGCTTTCATGGAAATGTGTTACATCAGCGATAGATTTACCGGTACTCATGTACCGTAAACAGGACAAGTTTGTCATCTTGGCTATCATTGTAGGCAATTACGCGTTCGCAGCCAACGAATCAGGGCTCCCAAATCAGTTCGAAGACAAAATATTAATGAACTCAGATGTCAAGCTGTACGGAGAACTTAAAGCGTTCATTAAAAGGAGCATTCAGCGCTCGCCAAAAGATTTATAGGTCACACAATGTGGATACGCCTCGCAGCTCTTAAGAAAAGTTTGGAATGCAGAACGATAATGTTGTGGGATCTCCATTAGCATCATCAGCTGATCTCCAATCAACTAAAGATTTAGAAAGGAAGTTGTCAGCAAAACATCATGTGGATTATCGATCGGGTATAGGTGGAACTCTTTACATAGCAATATCAACTCGACCGAGTCTTTCTTTTCTACTACTTGATCTATCTACACATCTTTAAAATCTTTGTGCGCGACATTTGTCACTTTTTAAAGAACTTTCTAGGTACTTGCTTGGTATATTGGACCATGGAATTCATTTTTCTGCCAAACTGTGGCATTTGCCATGATCACTTTGTGCGTACGCTGATGCAAACCGTTGGATGTGTCGTGCTGACGTGTCGACTGAAACTGCAACCGACACTACCGACACTCAAACTGACAATGGACACATTGCATTGCAGACTAATGCAACCGACGCTGTGATGGTGACATGATTGTAGTTGTACGTGTCTAGCATTATTGTACGTCTTCTGATGCTGACATAATGGTAGTTGTACGTGTCTAGCATTAGGGTACGTGTTAGTTCGCGGTGCACTCAGCACATAAGTAGTAGGAGAGGCTACGAGACCTCTATAAAACGGCTCGCCGAACGTTCAGTAAAATCAAAGAAGAACCCGCAGGTGCCTGATTGAACTTGAGCGCCTTCCTCCTTCGGCACCACAGCATTTTTTTTCAATCGACAAAACAACTTTGCTTTTCGTAGGGCAATTGTGATGGAAGGCTCTTCGTCAGCGGTGATGGAAGCCCTCTAGCGCCGTCGAGAAGCAGAGATGAATGCTTTGACTGCGTCATATGTGAAGCTCGAGGAGGAATATTATGAAATGGCTGTGGTCGATGTCGAGAACTATGACGCGACTCAAGCTAAGAAATTCAAGGACCGTTTCAAGAAAGTGAAAGGCGAACGGGCTGATGTCATGGAGCACATTGAGAAAGTGACCAGGCGGATCAACACAACCCGCTCGATACTCTCTCTATCGCGATCGACTAGAAAAGATGGCGACGACTCAACTGGGGCTCGCGTGGCAACTCATCGAATTCCGACTCTACAACCATTTCGAGGATCTGGAGCCATGGCAATTTAAGATACATTTGAATTCTTGGGAAAGGTGAAGGCTTTGCTTTCTGCCCACGAGGTACCACGAAGTAGGTGGTTTCCGGCGCTGCTTACAACCTTGAATGGTTACAACAGGCAGTTGGCTGAGGGCAACCTATCAAACCTCAATTGGGGAGATCTACATTCTCGATTCCTCCATCACTTCGAGTCTCCGGCCATTCGTCACAAGCTCATCCGCGATCTCATGACTATCAGGCAGAAGCCGTCCGAGTCTGTTCAAGAGTATAGTGACCCTTTCACTAGCCTTATGGCACGTACTGGCCGCCGGAATGATGATGAGACTCTTGTGGCCGTTTACATCGAAGGATTAGACTCTGTATTGCAGGATGGAATGTATGTTGCTCGAGCAGCAACATTGAACATGTGGAAGCGCACCAACACAATAACGCCTTCGGCCTCTATTGCAGACGAAATCGCTATTGCGATAAAGCTGGACTCTTCGAGGTCCGCCAGGCACAGAACAGAGACCTCGGACTCCGGAAAGAACGAGAAGCAGAAACAGTCTACCGGCAAGAAGAAAAGGTGCTCACACTGCAACTCACCAAATCATCCTACGGAGAAACATCAGTGGACAACAGGGGAGTCCCCTAAGGAGAGCGAGAAGCCTCTTGACGCGGCAACCAGAGAGCAGCTCAGGAAAGAAAAGAAATGCTTCAGATGCAAGAACCCTTTGAAGCCGGGCCACAAGTGCTACAAGACGAAAAAGAAGGAGCCGCAAGCAGCTAATTTGCAAATCGAACGGCCACTGGAAGTGCTACACGATGCGGAGCTTCGCGCTATATTGGGATACGACGAGTTCAACCCAGAAGTACAGCTGTTAGCCGAGATAGCAGAAGGCGAGCAACCGGTGGAAGTGACTGTTAGCGCACTCTCTGCCGCACCAGATGATGCACGCGAGCTCATGTACACCCCAGTTCTGATCGATGGGGCTGATGGGTGGGCCATGGTGGACTCTGGCGCTACTTCAACGTTCATATCAACGGAATTCGTGCAGGATAATGGCATCCCCGTCCAAGAGGTCACGGGCAACATACGTGACGGTGGTGGGAAAGTGATGTCGGAGCGCAAGGGAGTAGTGAAGGTCAACGTAAGGAATGGAACACGAACAGTTCTCGTTACAGCGGAATTGATGCAAATGCCGCCGAGGCGTGACATGATCATCGGGCTGCCGCACTTTTCAGCGTTCCGTTATGCCATCAATGGGATTCCGCAGGCAGTTAATATCGCTGCTGATGAACAGCAACCTACGCCCGACCCGGTGCAAGAATTTATCCAAGCACCAAAGGAGCAGTCTCACACGTCGGAGAGCATATCGGATGCAGTCGCACAAACCCTGGAGAGGAACCAGCAGATTCCGTTGTCAGCCGGATGCAACCACCCACTCGCCGTGCTCCGCGTAAATCCGACGGATACCTCACCTATATGGAGCCGTGTGAATTTTGTCTTACGGAAAGACGAGGAACGCGTACAGGCGGAAATCAGCAGGTGGCTGAAAGCAAAGGTGATTGAACCAGCGCCGGCGGCGTGTGCCAACTGCTTCCCAATCCTCAGCGTACCTAAGAAAGACGGTGACGGGAACAAGGTTGACGTTCGACCATGCATCGACCTCCGCCGTCTCAATCCCCTCTTACCAGACTCGGACTATCCCCTGCCGCGTGTGCAAGACATCTAGGATTCTGTCGGATCAGCAACTGGTCCAGATGCCGTCTTTACGACGCTGAATATTAGGGATGGTTACTTTCGCTTCCCGATTCCCGAGGAAGACAGGAATTTCGTTGCTTTTAGGTGGAGAGACACCCATTACAGAATGTGTGCAGCACCGTTTGGAAGCAAGGAAATGTCTGCCAAATTCCAACAGCTCATGGACAAGATATTCGGAGAGGTGCCCCATGTCGCTGTGTATATTGACGACATTATCATCTTTTCGAGTTGCATGGCCGACCACGCCGAACACGTCGAGCAAGCCGTGGAGAACCTCACCCAGTGGAACATTCCAATCCGGATGGACAAATGCCGTTTCGGGCAGAAAGAGGTACACCTACTTGGGTTCGTTTTCAACGGGGACGGGATTCAGAAAGACCCCGCCAAGGTAGAAGCCATTACCAGCTGGGAACGCCCACAGACAGCCAAACAGCTCTTGAGCTTTCTCGGGGCGGCTAACTACTACCGTCAATTCATTCCTCGTTTCTCACATCTTTCGAAACCCCTAGATGCCGCTCGCAAGAGGAAAGGGTCCCTCAACTGGAAGCCGGAAATGGAAGACTCATTTGTGGAGATAAGGAAGAAGATGGCTTAGAACACAACCTTGGCGTACCCAAATGATGAAAAACACTATTTAGTGGGTACAGATGCTTCGGACTATAGACTCGGTGCTTGGATTGGGCAGAAAGACGAAGAAGACAACCTCCGTTTTATCGCATTCGCATCGAAATCACTATCTAATTCCGAAAAGAGCTACGGTGTCACGAATAAAGAGCTGTTAGCGATTGTGTGGTCCTTTGAGAAGTTCAAATGTTATCTGGCTGGAAGGAAATTTGTACTCTACACCGACCACCGTGCGCTGACATACCTTCACACCCAGCGAACTGTCAACCAGATGATGGCCAGGTGGTTCGACCGCATTATGCAGTACAACTTTAACGTG
Organism: Gracilariopsis chorda; assembly: GCA_003194525.1. NCBI lineage: Eukaryota > Rhodophyta > Florideophyceae > Gracilariales > Gracilariaceae > Gracilariopsis > Gracilariopsis chorda. Next base: position 192,670 of record NBIV01000094.1, read on the forward strand.
GTTCACCTACCGGGACCTCACAATGATCTAGCTAATGCATTAAGCAGAAAAATGCCCAGCGTGATTCTCACAAGTTTAACCGTCTCACAGCTGGTACGAGACAAGAACTCGCCGGCCACTGAGGGGGAAAGGCACTCGCTTGTCGAACGTGCGCACTCATTCGGGCACTTTGGAGAGGTGGAAGTGTTTAATAAGCTCTGGCACGAAGGCTATTGGTGGGAAGCGATTTGAAAAGACATTAAGGGAATAACGGGATCCTGCATACCATGTCTTCGCTACAACATCCAGAAGAGAGGATTTCACCCAATGAGATCAATCGTGGCCGACCTACCATGGGATCACATCGCGGTTGACCTCATCACATCCCTACCGTTGTCCGACAGTGGACACAACACTGTTCTAAGCATCGTGTGCATGCTGACAAAGTTCTCCATACTACGCCCACTTCGAAACAAGGAAATGGAAAGCGTCACTCGCGCGCTCTGGGAAGTACTCTCCATTTTTGGAGTGCCAAAAATAATCCAATCGGACAATGGATCTGAGTTCGTGAATGAACTTATCGAGGAGCTCACGAAGCTGAATAGAATTGATCACCGCACGATATCCCCTTAAAACCCGCGGGCTAATGGTGCAGTCGAGCGCGTAAACGGCACTGTAGAAACCATGATTCTGAAAGAACTAGATGGCGCTACTCACCGGTGGGAAGAATACGTCCCATACGTACAGCTCGCCTACAATTGCAAAATTGCAGCACTGACTGGATCAACACCTTTCTCATTAATGTTTGGGAGGGTCATGAACGGATTTGAGAGCTACGGACGTACGAAAACGAAGTCCAAGTTGGGTCTCCAATTATGGAAGAAGCATCAGACCGATGTCATCAAGAATTGTTCCCCGCGGTCACAGATCGTGTTAAGCGTACAAAGGATAAAGACGCGAGGCTGTTTAACAAAGGTCGCTGGATTCTCAAAGAAGACACTTTTCCTCGAGGAGCGAAGGTAATGATGCGAGATGTGACTAAGGAATCTAAATGGGACGCCAGATATGAAGGACCATTTACTGTAGTTCGGAAGAACCGCGGTGGCGCATATGTGTTGCGAGACGAATTGGGTTCCTTGAAGAGAACTGTTCCCCCGGACCACCTCAAACTTGTCGCTCGGAAGGGTGACGATGCAGTTGTTGAAGAAGACACTTATGAAATAAAGACGATCCGTAATCACCGTGTCGAAAAGAGTGGAAAATTGAGTTACTTCGTTGTGTGGAAGAACAAGGACGTCGAAACTGGCTGGGAACCTGTTGAAAACTTTAACGATGTCAACATCATTCGCCAATACTGGAAGTCGGTCCGTCCTACCCGTAGCGCAAAGAACGCCGAGAAGAACTGACCTGGGGGGGTGATGTCGTGCTAACGTGTCGACTGAAACTGCAACCGACACTACCGACACTCAAACTGACAATGGACACATTGCATTGCAGACTAATGCAACCGACGCTGTGATAGTGACATGATTGTAGTTGTACGTGTCTAGAATTATTGTACGTCTTCTGATGCTGACATAATGGTAGTTGTACGTGTCTAGCATTAGAGTACGTGTTAGTTCGCGGTGCACTCAGCACATAAGTAGTAAGAGAGGCCGCGAGACCTCTATAAAAAGGCTCGCCGAACGTTCAGTAAAATCAAAGAAGAACCGGCAGGTGTCTGATTGAACTTGAGCGCCTTCTTCCTTCGTCTTCACAGCAGGATGTCTTGAGACAAGAATATCTACTACGGGTTATAATACCATCGTCAACGATTCACCCGTTCTAATGAAGTCGAAGCAGCGAACAGTAATTGTACTCTTATCCGCCGAAGCAAAGCATGTTGCTCTTTCTACTTGTAGTAAGGAGATAAAATAGATTCAAAAACCATTTTCGGAATTCGAAAGCTGGAAGCTTTGGAGCAAAGAGTACTAGTACAAAGCTACCAATCTCATGATAGAGGTCTGGGATGCTTTGTTTCGTATAGCGAATCTTCATACATTTGATCTAATGAAGCACATCTACATGAAAATGAATCATATCAAAGAAATTTACTTTAAGAAAGTGGTTCAACAACATCTCATTTTCAAACGTTTGAACATCGCTGACATACTAAAGAAGTGTTAGGTTTTATTAATGTGAAGGAAATGATGAACTTGATAAAATTTGACTCGTTGTTAGAGAAAAATTATTAGAATGACTAACTATACTATCTCGATTTTTGTATGTAATATTTTTGGAGTTGTGGAAAGGTTCGTTATTTTGTGAAATAATGTCGCTACAATGTTTATTCAATTGCTTCCATGCCAAACATTTTTACAGAGGTTTTGCTGCGTTCTAGGTTTTTTGGAGTTTACTGGTGTGGACATGATAAACCATTGGTGTACTGACTACACAAGCTAGTACGGCTGATTAAGACACACCACCACGCCTCTTGGTTGCTGAAATACGCCAATAAAAAGAAGTAACAATTGCACGTACACAGAAGTCTAGAATGTAATAAAGTGGATTGACAACAAAGCTGGTCTCCAATGTGGTGTGTATTGAAAGTCTAGTCGCTTCGCCTCGAGGGACGGTGTTGAGGCCGACAGGTCTTGCGCGAGGTTGAAACGACGCGTGCAACACGTTGCAAGCGCGAAACGCAGCTTATAATCTGCGCTGTAAAATAAAAGCACAGCTGCCGGGGGAGAGCTCGCACACGAATAACAACAGTGACAACAGGAAGTCGATCTGTTAACAACATGCACATCCAACCGAAACAAGACCGCTGCATCTTTTACGGGTGACTTCGATAACACATGAAACCAAAATTATCTCACTGCAACAGTTCAATATTTAACGGGGGCAGTCAAATATCATATATTCAAACTGCGAAGTTTTCTTAACCCGTAACTAAGAACGTGGTCAGAAAAATTGTTGGTTTATCTAGAGAGAGAGGGGTTCGTAGAAACGCAACCCCTACCGTAGCCTTCGAGTCAGAGAAACTGTTGATGTTAGCGAGTATCATTTCGAACGGCTGGATGTCCGAAGCGAAAGCAACTTGCAGAAGAAGCTTCACTACGTTACACAGAACCGTGAGCCTTGTACCGCAGGAAAGCTTAGGAAAAGAAAGGCTTGAAGGAGGCGTGCCCTGCTGCAGAGAGAGCAGCACGCCAACAGCGACGTGAGAACGTTTGAGCAAGAACCGTTCAAGCTAGACGTACACAAGAGAACGTATTCTTCATTGTATAGAACAGCTAGAAATCCTGTACTACACGGAGTAGAAAAAAAATGCAGAGCTGTCGTACGAAGTATAAAAAGACCGATCACCCGCAGAAGAGCAGTGATCGGGGGCATCCCGGGCAGGAGATCCGGGGTCCTTGTGCCTGTTCCTGTTGCCCGCGCTACTGCACTCACGTCATCGCACTCTGCAACCCTGTTCTGATCAACAGAAACTAGCTTATACACACACACGCAGAACTTATCAAACAGAAGGTTGGCCAAGACTTGATGCGGATTTCTGCCAAGTGAATTCTCCCTCGTCCCTCAATATGTCCCCATTCTCATCCACGCGAATATTTTTCTTGGGTATGGTTACCTTCTCGAGACTGATGTTTGCCCAGAAAAAGGGATCGCTCAAATATATCAGGGTCTTCTTCCGTGTCAATAATTTTGTGAAAATTGCGCCAAGGATTGCCAAAAGCCAAAGGGCGGCAACTGTTACAAGTATAAAGTCCGGAACGGTAACCCCTTCTGTTTTTCCAGATGAGAACGAGCATTGTGTTTCAACCAAATCAGTAAACATAACCCCCCTCAGATGCAGTTCCTCTGTTTCGGAATCTTTCACAAAGAAATGCAGATAACGGTCCACAACCTTCGGAACGAAAGGAGTGATATCCGTATGTACTTTGGTAACAATAAAACTTCCCTCTTCTTCCGCTTCAGATTCTGGGAACGGCTGCGCACTCATATAGAGTGTGTCTCTCTCGACTTCATGAAACACGCACCATTCATGAACAACCGTTTCTCTCTCGAGATTGAGGCTTGAAATATTTTTACAGGTCATTGTAGCCGACGATGTGGACCTTCTCACCCGCTGAGAGTTGTTATACGAATAGTACGGCTGATCTTCGCATGTTACGTCTGATGGTTCAAGGCTGACACCACCTAACCTCTGCTCAAAGATATCTCTGTTAAAATTCAAGCACCGGTACAGAATCGATTCCGACCTTTGATCATGAAAAACGTTTGGATCAGACGTCTGCGTGATAGGTACGAGCTTAAGACAATCTCGCTGGACCTTTTCATCGCGGAAACTGGTTTGAGTTAGAGTGGAGGTCAACGTTTCGAGCGCTAGAAATGAAAGTAACACAACAGCAGCTGTCACACGGCGTCGGAGGCAGTGCTGGTACAAGCCAATAGTCACCTTCCTGCAAAGCTTCTGTGTTTCGAAGAGAACTGTGATGGTTTTTGCAACCCACAAGACGCATAATTCGGTTGCGACAAAAACAAGAGTCACCACTAGACTTACAATCTGCGCACGAATGGGTATGAACATTATTCACGAAACACTACTCGAAGAGGGAAAAGAGGGGATGGGATGGAGAACAGTTTGACTGCGAAGCAAACTCTATGATGCTTAAATAGTTCCAAGCCGTTTTTTGTCTTCTCACTCAAGCCAAGTACTGTGTCTTTCGCTCATTATCCAGGGTAGGTGTTCTTGGTGAATAGCGGCAGCTTCTTACTTTTCTTGTCCGTCACATATTTAAAACGGTTTAACCATTGCCATAGATTCTGTACGGTTAGCCGCAATGCACAAATATATCGATAACGCATACCCTTATCAGAGGCATGCGACAAAACTCACGCATATTTCAGCACTAGGGAAACGATTGCTAGACCATCTTGAGGTTGAAAAGATGTTTGCTATCACAATTGCTTCCAGAGTGGAGAAGATGTTGACTGAAACAGAACTCTTCACATTCGCTTCCGGTCACTGTTGAAAAGATTTTTCAGTAGTACGGCTTTTCAGTCATTGTTGAAAAACTGTACTGTAGTGCAGTCGCCTACAGTCAAAAATGATCTGAATTCATTGACGCCATCAGCTCGAAGAGCTAAGTCACGCTAGCGCAGTTCTTTACTGCTCATATACATGCACGAAGGCATGGAGTGCGCGGAGTGCTGTTACCCTTCGTGCGTGATTTCATATTATGAAATTGCGTAACAGCCCTCCGTGCCCTCGAAATTTGTGTATTTGGATTCTTCAGGAAACTCCCATTTCTACCTCTCGATATCCGCCAAGACCGTCCATGCAAAACTGGGCTACGTATGACTATGGGTTCTCCTGTAATGAAGGGGTATAGTTCACTAATTCCTTCACCAACTTCCTGTCAGAGCTACCAAGTCCATTGTGAAGAGAGAAGCAGAGGGCAAAAGTCACTTAGCAGAAGTGGTATTAGTATCACCAGTGGCGCCTGCATTTGCTCTTGAACTCTCTAGATAGGTCAAGAGAGACAATGGTATGAAGAAGAAGATAACCACGCAAACACCACTGAATTCGGAGCACCTATGCAACCAGGTTCGCAGAAATATCTCTTTGCCCTGCCCGAGTCCAAAATGAAGACAAGTACCATTCTTACAATAATATAGACGATATTACATAGCCACAGAAGTTCTTGGCCTTCCTGAAGAGAGAAATGTTTTACTGAAAGCTCTCCCTCAGCTTTTAATGGAAAGTTGCTGACCACCAGAAAGAAAAAAAAGAAGATAGTGCATGTGTATGGATTTGATAACTGTACACCGAGCGCACTGCAATTGTATAATCGATGCGATGCGCAGAGGAGGGAAAAAGGAGCGCAGAGGAGGGGGGAAGAGGGGGCGGGGTGTGCGTGTGCTACGTGTCCTCTTGAGTGGTGCCTCCCTTTAATTACTTCCAACCAGAACCTCAAAAGCGGCTGACGCTTCCTCACTTCTAAAGATGTCTGGCGCTTCGCTGCTCCTTGGTTTTTCATTCTGCGCTACTGAAAAGACTATAATGGTAAAAAAGCAATGCAAACCGATCCATAGGAGGACCACACACAGCTTACCACGCGTCTTTAAGTACTGCTTGACTCTAGATAGCGACCATTGTTGTCGTCTGGCATGCGGTGGCACTACTGCGGATACTCCTTTCTAGCAACTGCGAAAGTTTTCTGCACCGACACACCAATACGGATACACAAAAGAGGATTCGCGTTGAGCAGAAACAGCGTTGCTTCTTCAGCATTCGTCCACCAAACGATACTTTTACCCCATATACTAATTATGTCATCAACCCTCACTTTGCAGACATAAAACCTAACCGCGGGTGTAAATTGGCTCAAGAATTGTTTTGAAGCACTGTCTGTCCCTATAAAAGCCCTCCTCTCTACCTCTGCACTTCCCACAACAGTTGTCAATACCCTCCTTTGGCTGCGACCGTCAATCCCAAAGACAATCATCATCTATATCATTCAACCGATGTGCGTACTGATGATGCCCAACATTCAAAGCATGAAGCAGTTGCAGAGTTTTTTTCTGGTACTTTTGCTGACCTTATCAGTTGCGTCAGCCAAAGTTGCCGTATGTCTGAAGGACGGCCTTTGCATCCTGGAGAGTGGTCATCAGATACTTTGCCCAGCCGTCCCAAAGTATGAGCGCTTTCTACTTGATGTGGTCGGGGTTGGAGATGAAGAGCTCGATGTGAGAGGCATGTGGCGTTTTGGAAGCTCTGACCATCGCGTTGCGAGCATGAGGACCAATCAGCGGGTATCAGATGAATCTATGCACTTGGTAATGAGATCAGAAAACTCGAGAAAGATGAAATGTCGATACTTTTCAAAATCTGATCTGCGTTTTGACACGCATCTTCAAAATATTGGAACTACCGTCAGGGGTCCATCACTTTGTGGAAGTGGGATGGTGAAAATAGAAGTAATAGAGGGCATAAGGTATAGGTGCTGCCGTTAAGGCCTGAATAAAGTATTGTGGGAGATAGTCTACAAGGGTACTTACTTGCGTGCCAAAGCTTACGGCACGCGAGCACGCACGCGAGCAACAAACGGTTTGATTTGTTAGAATTGAAAACAGCAGTGAGAAATCAAACGTTCTACTGAATATACCCCTTTTATTCGCCTACGTGTAGCTGACCTTCCCAAGCTTAAAACATTCAATTTCTGTCAAATCGAGATGATGCTAAAATCCTTCTATGCTAAGATGCTACGGCAGTTGTGTGATAGCCGAAGCTGGCACTCATGGTGACTAGGGGCGAGTATGTAGGCAAGCGACTGTATAGATAATGAGGAGTCAGGACAAACTTCCTGCGCTTTGGGCTCTCCTAGTGCTCCTCTGTGATGGCTTTACTCTGGGGCCTGTTGCTCGCCCGCTTCTTATCCTTCTGGCCCAAGCCCATTCGCATGCTTGCGGCTCTGTCTTTTGCACTCAATTGCTCTTTCGTAACCTTTTGCATTCAAGGTGTTGCTGACAATGTGTGACGTGGCTCTATGCATTAATCTCAGTAGTGAAGACATAGCTTAAGTCTCCACCACGTCTTACAACAGTACAACTCCTAACAGTGAGTACACTCCACAAAATAACTCTCCCACAAAATAACTCTCCCACAAAATAACTCTCCCATGCTGGGTTGGGTGAGATTTCTCTCTCTCTCTTTTACGGGTACACCAGTCTAATTCCTACATAGTGTAGATCGCTTCATGTGAAAAAAGCGTTCTCTCGCTAGGAAGACCAGCATACATTCCGGCCACTTTTTGATGATTTCTCCAACATTTCTAAACCGCGATACACGCACAAGATAATCTACATGACGATGCGCGGTTATTCTGTCTTGGATGGTTGCTTAAAAACCAGCATTCATTCTGTGGATCTTTACGGAGAAAGCTTAGCTCTTGTATCTATGGCCAAAATACGGCCCAGACCTGGTTGGGGCCTAAGAAGCTGGTCAGTTTAACAACCAAATATAGCCAAAATATGGCCACGGAGTGCCACTCATGATGATGAGTACAAAATATGGTTCCATTACTTGCATGGAAGCATTATCTGGCCAAACCGTGCACAACTCGTGAGGACAAACCACAAGATATACCAAGATGGATCACAAAAAGCCGCGGAAGTCCCTCTAGCTAATTCAGGATAGCAGCAATCTGTTCAACTCTTGTTGCTCACGGGCTGGAAGAACAAGAGATGCTGGTGGCTAGCTAGCACGAGCCTTGAACAGCCGTGCATATTTGGCGTGCAGTAATTGGTGGTAATGCACTTGTCATGTTTTGATCTGGGTGTTAGCCGCGATAAAGAGAACCTTGCACAACAGTTGGTCGAGATCATGAGCACGTGCTTGTGATTGGCTACTGAGAGGCATTTTATGAAAACGGAGAGCAGCGCCTTACATTCCAGAACTAGTGGCAAGTTGCATGACGTATCGCGCACAACTATCGCAACGAAGCGACGACTGGCCGCAAGCAAACAATTCGCACAGGGATTGGGCCAAAGAAAAGTATTGCGGGCCGTGGTAAGAGCAAGCGCATACCCGCGCAAACCTATGCTGAGACTGTCGTTCGCTTTCACTCTTGCAATGCTCCGAAACTAGACTCAATCTTTCAATCTATCAATCTTCCGAATATAAAGGCGTATACCGTTGAGCAAAAGCAGCTAGTGTGGGTCGCGGAAGTCTGCGGAATCAAGAAAAGAAGACAAGAGGCGAGTGGCATCTTCTCAGTCTGCCCGTCCCCAACGCGTGTTTATCACTAACAGCCAGATTTATTCTCAATTTGTCAGTGCCGCATGCATACGGGAGCAGTTTATCGAGCTGCATTTTGTTCGCCTGCAGGCGTTTCGTTGACTAGGCATGGAGCCGGTTTATGCAGTAAGGTCAACGCACTAGTGGTACGCCACGCTGTTTCGAACCGCTACATTCGCATGCAGTCCACGCAGCGAGGTTCGAACATAGTGACGAATCCGTCACCATCACCAAACAAACTCAGCAGCTCAACCCCGAAACAAGACAGCGCCGAAATCAAACTATTGTACGACAGTGAATGTCCACTATGCGTAAAAGAGGTAAACTTTCTTCGTAAACGATCCGAACAACGTGGCAATAGTATTGCATTTGTCGACATAGCCGATGCAGACTACTCTGCAGCACAGAATGGCGGCGTGTCGTATGAACAGGCAATGGGTCGTATTCACGCCATCACCAGAGAAGGAGAGGTGATTTCGGGCATTCGCGTCTTCCGTCGAACCTATGAGGCGATAGGACTTGGCTGGGTTTACGCGGTTACCCGGCTTCCTGTTGCGGGATGGTTGGCGGAACGACTGTATAATCTGTGGGCGGATTGGAGATTGCCGATTTCGGGACGGCCACCACTTGAGCAGATCATGCGACTGAGAGAGGAAAAAAAAACATGCAGATAGTCAGAATAGTATACATCCTGCGCCTGAGACGGGGGAAGAGTAAACAACTCGAAATCCAATTATGCCTTGCTTGACACAGGCTCTAAATCACTCCGGTGCGGGCGGCGGCGGCGGAGGTGGCGGCGGTGGAGGCGGCGGCGGCACGGTAGCGCGCCACGGAAGGCGCAACAAGTTACATCGACCGAGTACAGCGCCGGCAGCAGCGAGAGATGCCACGACGGCCAGAAAGCCCAGTACGGAGATTATAACCACTCGCGGCATCCAGACAACACCAGATTGTTTGCCACCCCCAGATGAACCTACCACTCTAGATGCCACGGGCTCCAAGGCCAGCCTTATCGGGAACAGCATCGCGGGTACTCGATACGCTCGCGAGTTAGGATGGCTTGCTGCCCCGTTCTTCAGACGGTATGAGCTTAAGACAATCTTGCTGGACCTTTTCATCGCGGAACTTGGTTTGAGTTAAACTGAAAGTCAACGTTTCCATCGCTACAAATGAAAGTAACACAGTGGCAGCAGTCACGTGGCGGCGGAGGCCGTGGCGGTACAGGCCAGCAGTCATCTTTCTGCAAAGCATCTGAGTTTCGATGAGAACTGCGACGGTTTTTGCAGCCCAAAAGACGCGTAGTTCGGTTGCGACAAAAACAAAAGTTACCAGCAGACGCACAATCTGCGCACGAATGGGTATGAACATTACTGAAGAAACACTACGCGAAGACAGCAAAGGGAAGACGAAATGAAGAAGAGACTGACTGAGCTGCAAACTCTATGGCGATCGAACAGTTGCAAAGTAGTTCCTGGCCGAGCTACGAAAGATAAACACGATGGCTCTCGCTCACTATCCAGTGTAACTTTTCTTGGAGAAAAAGGAGCTCCTTCTTTCTTACTTCTCTTGTTCGCCACAAATTTAAAACTTTTTAACCATGGCCATAGATCATGGTAAGGCTAGCCATGCAGCACAGAGATATCGATAACGCATATCCTTATCAGAAGTATGCGATAAAACTCACTCATTTTTCAAGAGTAGGGTAGTCTAAGCATTGCTTACCCCATCGGTGTTGAAAAGATGTTGGCTAACACAACTGCTCCTAGTACGGAAAACATGTTGAATACGACATAGCAGTTGCTAACTATTCACATTCGCTTCCATTCACTGTTGAAAAGATGTTTCGCTAGTACGGCTTCCGGTCATAGTTGAAAAGATGTACAGTACTGTGGAACAGTCGCCTGCAGTCAAGACTGCTCTGAAATTATTGACGGCATGAGAGCACCTCCAAGAGCTACCGAAGAAACATGACGCTGGCGCAATTCTTTATTACATATGAAACTACGTAATAACATTCCGTGCCTCCTGAATGTTTGTATTTGGATTGTTCAGGAACGCCCATTTCTACCTCTCTATATGCGGCAAGACTGTCCAGGTATATTTGCGGTAGGTAAGACGCTGGTTTTCCTGTGTTGCAGGGGTATACTCTACTAAATCTCTCATAAAGTCCCTTTGTAACGCAGAAGACAGCCTACAAGCCAAGTCACGCCTGATCACCGTGATCGGCCTGTAGCTTTCATGTTCACAGACAGTAGCTAGCTTGTAGCGTAGCCATAGAAATCTCTAGACCGCTACAAGATCTGCATAAAATGGGCGTCAGCCGACCTTCCCCTCCATGTGGAGAAGGTCAGACTTCATTCACCATCATTACGTTACACCCTGCCAGGATTACCAAGTTCAATGTGTAGAGAGAAGCAAAGTACAAAGGTCTCGTAGCAGTAGTAGTATGAGCATCACTAGTGACGCCAGCATGTGCTCTTGAACTGTCTAGACAGACCAAAAGAGAAAATGGAAATGGAGAAGAAGAGAACCACGCAAACAAAACTGAAGTCGGAGCAACAGGTTTGCAGAGATACATCTCTGTCCTGCCCGACTCCAAAATGAAGACACAGCATAAAAATATAAGCGATATTACATAGGTGTCGATTTGAGAACCGTACACCGATGGGCTGCAATTGTATAATCCATGCGATGCGTAGAGGAGGGGCAAGGGGGAGGAGGCAGGGGCAAGCCGTAGTGCTAACCTTTTACCTGTACTTCGAGCAGTGCCTCCCTCTACTTTGAGCCACCCCCATTGTTGTCGTCTGGACACGGTGGCACTACTGCGGATACTCCTTTCTAGCAACTGCGAAAGTTTTCTGCACCGACACACCAATACGGATACACAAAAGAGGATTCGCGTTGAGCAGAAACAGCGTTGCTTCTTCAGCATTCGTCCACCAAACGATACTTTTACCCCATATACTAATTATGTCATCAACCCTCACTTTGCAGACATAAAACCTAACCGCGGGTGTAAATTGGCTCAAGAATTGTTTTGAAGCACTGTCTGTCCCTATAAAAGCCCTCCTCTCTACCTCTGCACTTCCCACAACAGTTGTCAATACCCTCCTTTGGCTGCGACCGTCAATCCCAAAGACAATCATCATCTATATCATTCAACCGATGTGCGTACTGATGATGCCCAACATTCAAAGCATGAAGCAGTTGCAGAGTTTTTTTCTGGTACTTTTGCTGACCTTATCAGTTGCGTCAGCCAAAGTTGCCGTATGTCTGAAGGACGGCCTTTGCATCCTGGAGAGTGGTCATCAGATACTTTGCCCAGCCGTCCCAAAGTATGAGCGCTTTCTACTTGATGTGGTCGGGGTTGGAGATGAAGAGCTCGATGTGAGAGGCATGTGGCGTTTTGGAAGCTCTGACCATCGCGTTGCGAGCATGAGGACCAATCAGCGGGTATCAGATGAATCTATGCACTTGGTAATGAGATCAGAAAACTCGAGAAAGATGAAATGTCGATACTTTTCAAAATCTGATCTGCGTTTTGACACGCATCTTCAAAATATTGGAACTACCGTCAGGGGTCCATCACTTTGTGGAAGTGGGATGGTGAAAATAGAAGTAATAGAGGGCAAACTGTATAGGTGCTGCCGTTAAAAGGCCTGAATAAAGTATTGTGGGAGATAGTCTACAAGGGTACTTACTTGCGTGCCAAAGCTTACGGCACGCGAGCACGCACGCGAGCAACAAACGGTTTGATTTGTTAGAATTGAAAACAGCAGTGAGAAATCAAACGTTCTACTGAATATACCCCTTTTATTCGCCTACGTGTAGCTGACCTTCCCAAGCTTAAAACATTCAATTTCTGTCAAATCGAGATGATGCTAAAATCCTTCTATGCTAAGATGCTACGGCAGTTGTGTGATAGCCGAAGCTGGCACTCATGGTGACTAGGGGCGAGTATGTAGGCAAGCGACTGTATAGATAATGAGGAGTCAGGACAAACTTCCTGCGCTTTGGGCTCTCCTAGTGCTCCTCTGTGATGGCTTTACTCTGGGGCCTGTTGCTCGCCCGCTTCTTATCCTTCTGGCCCAAGCCCATTCGCATGCTTGCGGCTCTGTCTTTTGCACTCAATTGCTCTTTCGTAACCTTTTGCATTCAAGGTGTTGCTGACAATGTGTGACGTGGCTCTATGCATTAATCTCAGTAGTGAAGACATAGCTTAAGTCTCCACCACGTCTTACAACAGTACAACTCCTAACAGTGAGTACACTCCACAAAATAACTCTCCCACAAAATAACTCTCCCACAAAATAACTCTCCCATGCTGGGTTGGGTGAGATTTCTCTCTCTCTCTTTTACGGGTACACCAGTCTAATTCCTACATAGTGTAGATCGCTTCATGTGAAAAAAGCGTTCTCTCGCTAGGAAGACCAGCATACATTCCGGCCACTTTTTGATGATTTCTCCAACATTTCTAAACCGCGATACACGCACAAGATAATCTACATGACGATGCGCGGTTATTCTGTCTTGGATGGTTGCTTAAAAACCAGCATTCATTCTGTGGATCTTTACGGAGAAAGCTTAGCTCTTGTATCTATGGCCAAAATACGGCCCAGACCTGGTTGGGGCCTAAGAAGCTGGTCAGTTTAACAACCAAATATAGCCAAAATATGGCCACGGAGTGCCACTCATGATGATGAGTACAAAATATGGTTCCATTACTTGCATGGAAGCATTATCTGGCCAAACCGTGCACAACTCGTGAGGACAAACCACAAGATATACCAAGATGGATCACAAAAAGCCGCGGAAGTCCCTCTAGCTAATTCAGGATAGCAGCAATCTGTTCAACTCTTGTTGCTCACGGGCTGGAAGAACAAGAGATGCTGGTGGCTAGCTAGCACGAGCCTTGAACAGCCGTGCATATTTGGCGTGCAGTAATTGGTGGTAATGCACTTGTCATGTTTTGATCTGGGTGTTAGCCGCGATAAAGAGAACCTTGCACAACAGTTGGTCGAGATCATGAGCACGTGCTTGTGATTGGCTACTGAGAGGCATTTTATGAAAACGGAGAGCAGCGCCTTACATTCCAGAACTAGTGGCAAGTTGCATGACGTATCGCGCACAACTATCGCAACGAAGCGACGACTGGCCGCAAGCAAACAATTCGCACAGGGATTGGGCCAAAGAAAAGTATTGCGGGCCGTGGTAAGAGCAAGCGCATACCCGCGCAAACCTATGCTGAGACTGTCGTTCGCTTTCACTCTTGCAATGCTCCGAAACTAGACTCAATCTTTCAATCTATCAATCTTCCGAATATAAAGGCGTATACCGTTGAGCAAAAGCAGCTAGTGTGGGTCGCGGAAGTCTGCGGAATCAAGAAAAGAAGACAAGAGGCGAGTGGCATCTTCTCAGTCTGCCCGTCCCCAACGCGTGTTTATCACTAACAGCCAGATTTATTCTCAATTTGTCAGTGCCGCATGCATACGGGAGCAGTTTATCGAGCTGCATTTTGTTCGCCTGCAGGCGTTTCGTTGACTAGGCATGGAGCCGGTTTATGCAGTAAGGTCAACGCACTAGTGGTACGCCACGCTGTTTCGAACCGCTACATTCGCATGCAGTCCACGCAGCGAGGTTCGAACATAGTGACGAATCCGTCACCATCACCAAACAAACTCAGCAGCTCAACCCCGAAACAAGACAGCGCCGAAATCAAACTATTGTACGACAGTGAATGTCCACTATGCGTAAAAGAGGTAAACTTTCTTCGTAAACGATCCGAACAACGTGGCAATAGTATTGCATTTGTCGACATAGCCGATGCAGACTACTCTGCAGCACAGAATGGCGGCGTGTCGTATGAACAGGCAATGGGTCGTATTCACGCCATCACCAGAGAAGGAGAGGTGATTTCGGGCATTCGCGTCTTCCGTCGAACCTATGAGGCGATAGGACTTGGCTGGGTTTACGCGGTTACCCGGCTTCCTGTTGCGGGATGGTTGGCGGAACGACTGTATAATCTGTGGGCGGATTGGAGATTGCCGATTTCGGGACGGCCACCACTTGAGCAGATCATGCGACTGAGAGAGGAAAAAAAAAACATGCAGATAGTCAGAATAGTACACATCCTGCGCATGAGACGGGGGAAGAGTAAACAACTCGAAATCCAATTATGCCTTGCTTGACACAGGCTCTAAATCACTCCGGTGCGGGCGGCGGCGGCGGAGGTGGCGGCGGTGGAGGTGGCGGCGGCACGGTAGCGCGCCACGGAAGGCGCAACAAGTTACATCGACCGAGTACAGCGCCGGCAGCAGCGAGAGATGCCACGACGGCCAGAAAGCCCAGTACGGAGATTATAACCACTCGCGGCATCCAGACAACACCAGATTGTTTGCCACCCCCAGATGAACCTACCACTCTAGATGCCACGGGCTCCAAGGCCAGCCTTATCGGGAACCGCATCGCGGATACTCGATACGCTCGCGAGTTAGGATGGCTTGCTGCCCCGTTCTTCAGACGGTTCAGGTTGGGCTTGAAAGCTTTCTGTGCTTTCGATTCGTGTTCACGTGGCGTTTCGAAATGGCGCCAAACTTATTTTGATGAAGACGTGAAGCGAAACGGTGTGCTGCGTTGCCCGGACGATGGCCAATTTGTCATGACGTCCGTGAAATGAAGCCTCATACCGTTGTGAAAGTCGGCACGATGCCGTCCGCGCCTCCCCGCAAGCGAATTCGCCGAAGAAGAACGCGCCATTGGGCGCATGTACCACCCGGAAGTGCCTTGGAACGTCGTCTACGAAAGCTGCTTTGCCCCACTGCAGAAAGCGACGTCAGAGCCTTACTACGCCGTGAAACAACCGAGCCGTCGCCAAAGAGAGAAGGCGCTCTGGATGTACCGCCGTTGCAACTTAGTCAAATTTCAGATGCTGTAGACATTCTTCTGCGCGCTAGTCAGAGTCAGGAAGCTGCGTCGGATGCCCCTTCGTAGCGATTTTGAGGGTTTGCATTGGCTTTTTCTTAGCTTTTCGTTGACATGTTGGATGCGCTGCATTGATTTGAGTCAGCTTATTCTTCTACTCTTGTTTGTCGATTTGGTGCCTTGCTGAACTGATGATGTCGTGCTATTTCATGATCTTATTGTGAGCGTTTTTGGGTTGTGCTGTGCGTGTGGGACATTTTTGTTACTTAGATTCAGGTGATTTGACTTACTACTCTTGCCTCCGTCAGTGGCGTCAGGCATTATAAGACGCCAGTGCTGCATAAAAGCTTCTCATCGAGGCAGTCTTAAGAAGTAAAGAGCCAGCGCTTCGTGGCGAACCGAAGCACCATCAACCAGCAAACTTGGAACATATCCCATCCCGTGCAAACAGCAAACAAGCTCGTGCAGAACAACATGTAGAGCCTATCACTCCATCCATTTGCAATTTTGCAATGTGTTGCATGTCTAAGGCTACAGAAGGAGGTGATCCACATCCCTTTTTCTTTCCTACTAACCCTGATTACCCTTCGTACATCCCTACAGGGCCCGTTTGCCTTCAGATGTACGTCGACTGAGGCTGAGATACATGAGTCATGTAACATCACCGGTCCTGACAGCACAAAATCTATTCGCCATTCTGGTAGCATTCTGAGGGGCTGCCCTTCAAAGCGCGATCGTTGCGGAGACGGAGCCTCCTCACTCAATGCAAATCCTCGCACAACCTACTCTTGTAAGCACCGACGGCACGACACACACATTTCCCTGGCCAGCGCCCATTCCACAGCGCAGCAAGCACCGCATCGTAATATCCCAGAACCACTCAGCACCACACAACAGCCGTCTCCGCCCGCCACTGCAAAATTTTGCATTCTGACAGACCCATTTTTTTCAAACAGCTGCATCTTCACGCAAGTCACTTTCAAAAATACCTGGCGCTGCTGCGTTGCCTGAGCTGGCACACACATCGTCTCCCTCAAGGATCTCCCGTTCAGGCCGACGCACGTGCACCATAGACCTCTCCCTTGGCACCATGGCTGTTCTCTGTGGTTCTCGTGCTCCTTTGTACCTTCAACTACCAACACCGTTTCATTCCAGCCCCATCCCCCTATCTCAAGTTCATTGGGATACAGTCTCAACAATAATTCGCCCTCGTCCTAGCCATTCTTTAACCGATTCACGAGCGTTGAAAGCGATATGCCATCTGCCTTTGTAACTATAACCTTCCGACCGCTCTTTGCAAAGTCAACCACCAAGACTTCAACCAATTCAAGACATCGCGTCACACACCTGGCTCCCCGCTGCAATGTCAAACGTCCATCTTCTGAATCAAACGGTGCTGCAAACGATGCATCTCACTCTGAGCACGTGCAGCCCTCACCGCTTCACGAATCACAAACCCCGGGAAATTCAATTTCTGCATCGAATATACCGCCAAACAAACAGGGCGAGGCTGTTTCTGATTTCTTAGATCTTTCTTCCACGCCAGGAGTAACGCAGCTCAATGCTGCGTCTTGGCACCCGTCTGATGATTCGTTTGCAAGTCTAAACAATCACCTTGGCCCCTCGCCAAATCCCTCTTCCACTCGTGCTCGAAAAAATCCAACGCAGAACAACCCATCTGGTCGCTTGCCTGATTCGGGTCCGAAGCATGTCTCATCCCAGTTCTTGATCAACGAGCAAGCGATTCCAGATGCTGTACTACCACATAACAACACAAATCGTGCCCCCTACTCGACGGAATCGCCTTTACCTCATGTGCTCATCATTCATTGCGGCGGTACGTTTGGAATGCAACTGTCCAACACATCAAAGTCTAAAACGTTGAAGCCAGCAGTTTTACTGCAAAACTTGTTGGTTGCTTATCCAGAGCTCAATGAAATAGCCAATCTTAATGTATCATCCCCGATGAACCTTGACAGCTCTCGAATGGGACCAGACCACTGGATAAAGATTGCAAAACTTTTGGACAAGCATCGTGACACTTATGACGGATTTGTTATTATCCATGGTACAGATACAATGGCCTACACCGGCGCTGCGCTCTCCCTCATGTTGGCAGGCTTTCGTAAGCCTGTTGTTCTTACTGGAAGCCAAAGACCGATGCTCATGCCCCGATCTGATGCCCGTCAGAATCTAGTTGATGCTGTCACCGTCGCATGCCAATCAAAGCTCCAAGAGTTTGCAGTTTGTTTCGGAGGTTTGCTACTCCGAGCTAACCGTGCTTTGAAATACTCTTCGTCAGCTTATCGCGCATTTTCATCACCCACCCATCCACCGCTCGCTATTTTGGGTGTGGACATAGAATGGAATCAGTTCGCTCTATGGAAGGATCCTGGGGTGTATCGCCCTCGCATGAAACTCGATCCGAACGTCATAAGGATACCGGTGGTTCCCGGAGCGAATCCGAAACAAGCCTATGGAGATCTCGTCGCGCGTGGGGTTAGGGGTGCGGTCATTGAAAGCTTCGGTGTAGGAAACGTACCTGATCATCGCAGCGCGGGTTGGATGGGTTGGCTTCGATCTCAACAGAAGCTTGGACTGAAGATTTATTTGTCCACGCAATGTGCCACTGGCCCTTTGAACCCCAATCTCTACAACTCCAGTGCGGCTGGTGCCCTTGGGGCCACCAGTACGAAGCGTATGACTACAGAGACTGCTGTGGTGAAGATGATGTTATGTCTGGCTCACCCTGATCTGCACCTGAGTTACCCGCTTGCGGGCGAGCTCTGAGATGGGCATAACAGTTTACATCTTGACAAACATGCAGACCATGTCGTGCACATAATATATCCATCTGACCTGAGAAGAGGATGTGTTGATGGTCACACCCCTGTAACTTCATTCTCATTCAACCTAATCTAAATCGTGAATGTGAACCTGACATGACTTCTGCACGGGGTTACATCATTCCTGTGCCCGTAGAATTAACTTGTAAAACTTTTGGTATCACTTTTCACTTCTTCTTCTGAACTCGCCGAGATGTGTTGCGCTTTTTACGAGGCGGTTCAGGAGATTGAAACGCGTGGTTGCCAAACATGTGCTCCAACGCCGCCTCCTGGTCTGCGTCAGGCAATCCTTCGTTGTTATTCCATACTTCCTTTGCTCTCTTGAAAGCTAGTCGAGAATTCTCCTCCCCGAGCATTCTGACGAGTGTACGCTTACTTCGCTTTCGAACAGCTTGAAGTAGTGCTTTGTTGACCCTCTCCAAATACTCATCGCCGCTTTCATTTGAAGGTATGATAGTGCCAAGAAGCTTCTCGCACTTTCTCGCTTTTTGAGACCCCGGATCTTCGAGCTTGATTGTAGTGACCAATAGCGACATCAAATCAGACACTGCTCGACCTGCAGTTTGAAGATCGTTGCAATCATTGCACAATTTCAAACATAGCATGTAGAACCGCTTGGCGCGTGTAAGATCTTTCGGAAGTACGTCGCCCATTCCCTCTTCGTAGGCTGCCCCAAGGTTGTACGCACATTTTGGACAACCCCGTTGCGAACCCTGCTTGTAATAGAACAAAGCGCGTACATAGTCTATTCTATCCGGAAAACGCATTCCCATGCCAGTTTCATAGTGGGTTCCGAGGTTGTCAAACGCATGAATGGATCCGGCCTCAATGGCACGCTGATATAGGTCAACCACAACATCAAAGTCAGGCTGCAAGCCTCCATAACCCTCGGCATAAGATGTGCCTAAATCGTTGAGACCATCTGGATCATTCGCTTCGGCTGCTTGTTTATACAGATCGACAATAAATCGTTCTCTCTCGTCTCGATCTCGCGGTACGTCGGATGCAAAACTCACAGATTGATCCAACTGTGGATACTCGTACCTGTGGGCAAGAAAGACGGAGGCGCGACCGCAGCCACATCTTGCCGCTTTAAGAACACATGCTTTCCCCATTTTGGACTTGTCAACATCCTTGTGAATAGCTTCCATAGTGAGCAACAGTCGACCCTTTAGGAAAAGGCCGGTGGGATCATGTGAAGCTGCTTCAAAACAGCTGAGAGCTTCTTCCAAAACAGAAAGCGGTGTAGTGGGATAATTGCGGCCGTAGTGCACAACTGGAAGCAATAATTCGCCCTTGAGACAAAGGGCGTGGATATTCTTTGGGTGTTCTTGAAGCACATGGGAAAGAATGCAAAGAGCGAGATATCGTTGTGCAGGACGTTCTCCTACACGCCCACACGGCCCGAACTCGAGTTGTCGGGCGAACTCAATGAGCAAAGGGGGCGGGAGATTCATTCGCAGAATACTTCTGAGGTAGAAGTCAGGCGCATCGCAGGCTATGGGAAGCGTGAGCTGGAGAGGGAAATGGTTGATGAGTTTGGAAAGATACCATTCCGTGAGGTGGAAGGTTATAGCATGGTTCTTGGAACGTGCGATAGACTTTAAAGGCAAGGATGCGCGTTTGGTTCTTAGTCTCCTGTTCGGCCTCTTGTTCTTCGAAAACGGAAAACCGACGCGTCTCGCTGTGGCCATTGTTGAGAACTTCGGCTTAAGTAGAGATATGAACAGTCCGCAAAAACAACAAATGGAGCAAGAAGTTGATGTACTTCGCAAAAGATGAGGCTGTTCAAAGGTATCTGCTGGCTAGCTAGACTTCGGTGAACCAGAGGTACCGTTGGTACCAAGGGTAGGCATGGTATCACAGTCGCGAAAAGGAATTCGGGGTGTGTGACTTCACACCGAGCGGGGTCTGAACAGGTGTGACGTGCTCTAGTCACGCCGTGTGACATTACAAACTCGCGGAGCACGGTGCGCAAACCGAAAAAAACGCGCGTAACCGCAAAACCGAAACCCCTTTCACTTCGAGGATACTAATGGCCACGGACCCTCAACCGAACACATTCGCCCATTCCATACCGTTATCCTCCTTCACCATCGCGCCGTTCCGCTTCTTGAGGAAGCCCAGCACGTACCGTCTCCATTCTTTGAGTCATGGAATCTCAGCCGCACCAGCCTCAGACCTGCCCGTATACCACGCTTCCTGACTCAGTTCGGTCAGACCTTCAAGTTATCGTGCATTTCATTCTCGTCTTTCGCGATACCGTTCAGATCCCCCTGCACGCAGTTGTATACCCGCATCTGGAATCTTCTTTACTCAATGCTCGTGGAACAGCTTATCTATCGCTTACGCACTACATGGCAACCGTGTGCAGCAGGTCCGCCAAAGGAATTCGTTCTCGTCTCCAGCCACTCTCCCCGAAAGAGCGCATCGTCAACATTCGCGAGCTTCTGGAGAAAATTGCAGCCGACGGAAATGTCCGTGCTCACTGCTCCATCCAGCATGCGGTTGCACCTTATGTTCGAGCACGTTCGTCTCTTAGGGATGCACAGAGACGCTCCTATACTTGGATCCGAGGGGCTGACGATGTGAGCTCACGATTCTTAGTCGGTCCTAGACGCATTGTTGCCTCGGAAAAAGACGTTACCGACGTTGTCAAAGACTTGTCTCGTTCCGGCCACCGTGCTGACGCTGTTGCAGCCGCATGGATATCGTCCAGGTTTGAACAGGCTTGTCTTGCTGGCGAGAAGGCAATGGCAAGTGCACTCGTAACAAGGGCCGCTGTTTCAGAACTCTCAGAAGACGGCAGCTCGGATACCGCTGACAAATCTCAACAAAACGAGAGCGACAGCGAGGTTTCTGGCCCTTCTGACAATGAAAAGAATGACCGCTCATTCGTGTTAAACTCCGACTCTGCAGAGTCGGATGAGGAACAGAGCGACGACTCTACTGACGACAACAACGATACCACTGATGACGACTGGATGGAAGGAGAAGTATTTCGCCGACGAAACTCGGCTAAAACGCGTGTTCGTGGGCGACATCGCGTGTCAGCTGTTGCAATTTCAGCCCGAGCGCTGCGAGCTGCGCGCCGAGAGAAACGTCGTATGGGAGATCATGAAGATGTTTCGGTTCAGAAGAAGACCAAGTCAGCCAGACAGTCAGCCAGACAATGTCATATAAAAAGACGATCCCGTCGCCTTAGAAGCCAGTCTGTTATGTAAAACTGGGATCACCGGGTGTGCTGGGAAAGTTCCGCATGCATTCTGCACTGACCGCCTAGGCAATCAATGCGCCAATCGACGGATGTACTCGCTTGGACTTTTGCTTGACCAACCGCAAGCTTAGCCTACTTGCAACTTTTTGCGTTTTCCACCTCGCAAGTGTTTCGTTGAACATATAGGAAGTACCACGTAAAGGGGATATACAAATGGAGTGGCATCCATTCCACTTCGGTTTGGTGTGTATTATCGTTTCAATCGTCAGAGCACACGTATTGCCCAACGAGAACAGACTTTAATACTATCTTTGCCACATAACAATCTATAGAGTTAGAAACGGGCAAACTACCCTCGATACTGCACACTCCATTGCCCCATGGGCCTCTTGCCTCTGGGACTTACGGGAAGCTCAGGGCTTCGTCCTCGAAACAGTCACTAGGCGAAACACTTCGCCATGGATTCAAGGGTCTTGTAAACGCATTTGCCTTCCCAGCATACCTTCGTGCTGCACTCTGATCCCGAAGTACACGGCTCACACTCCTTCTTGAAACACTTGGCGCGAGATCGATCAGTGTCGTAAACGCATTTCCCAGACATACACCTTCTCGTGCTGCAGTCGAAGTCGCCCTTGCAAGCACCGCATTCCGCAGTGAAGCACCTGTTCAAAGAAGCGAAGGACCCATCAGTACATTTCGCTCCCCAGCACTTGCCCACTGCACATTCGTCGTTGCGTAAGCATCGGTCACATTCCTTCTTCAAACACTTCGCCTTCGATTCCGCGGTGTTGTAGATACATTTCCCGGCCTGGCAAAGGTTCGTGCTGCAGTCAACATTCCCCTTGCAAGTCCCACACTCCGGCACAAGACATCTCTTCAGCGATACATCAGATCCATCCGTGCACTTCCCTTTCACACATTTGCCCTGTGCGCATTCACTTCCGTTCTGGCATGCATCACACTCCTTCTTGAAACACTTGGCGCGAGATCGATCAGTATCGTAAACGCATTTTCCAGACCTGCATCTTCTCGTGCTGCAGTCGAAGTCGCCCTTGCAAGCACCGCATTCCGCAGTGAAGCACCTGTTCAAAGAAGCGAAGGACCCATCAGTACATTTCGCTCCCCAGCACTTGCCCACTGCACATTCGTCGTTGCGTAAGCATCGGTCACATTCCTTCTTCAAACACTTCGCCTTCGATTCCGCGGTGTTGTAGATACATTTCCCGGCCTGGCAAAGGTTCGTGCTGCAGTCAACATTCCCCTTGCAAGTCCCACATTCCGGCACGAGACATCTCTTCAGCGATACATCAGATCCATCCGTGCACTTCCCTTTCACACATTTGCCCTGTGCGCATTCACTTCCGTTCTGGCATGCATCACACTCCTTCTTGAAACACTTGGCGCGAGATCGATCAGTATCGTAAACGCATTTTCCAGACCTGCATCTTCTCGTGCTGCAGTCGAAGTCGCCCTTGCAAGCACCGCATTCCGCAGTGAAGCACCTGTTCAAAGAAGCGAAGGACCCATCAGTACATTTCGCTCCCCAGCACTTGCCCACTGCACATTCGTCGTTGCGTAAGCATCGGTCACATTCCTTCTTCAAACACTTCGCCTTCGATTCCGCGGTGTTGTAGATACATTTCCCGGCCTGGCAAAGGTTCGTGCTGCAGTCAACATTCCCCTTGCAAGTCCCACATTCCGGCACGAGACATCTCTTCAGCGATACATCAGATCCATCCGTGCACTTCCCTTTCACACATTTGCCCTGCGCGCACTCACTGCTAGCACGACATCCTTCACATTCTTTCTTCAAGCACTTCGCCTTCGATTCCGCGGTGTTGTAGATGCATTTTCCCGCCTTGCACACCTTCGTGATGCAGTCCCCGCTCGTTTTGCAAGACCCGCATTCCGGCACAAAGCACTTCTTCAAAGATAACTTCGACCCATCTGTGCATTTTCTGTGCCAGCACTTGCCCTGTGCGCACTCGTTTCCATTCTGGCAAGCTTCACATTCTTTCTTGAAGCACTTAGCTCGCGACTGCGCAGTATTGAACACGCACTTCCCGGAGATGCATAGGTTCGTGCTGCACTGCAAGTGAGATCGACACCGGCCGCATTCCGAAGTAAAGCATTTTTTGAAAGAAGCGACCGAGCCGTCGGTGCACTTTCCGCCGCGGCAGTGTCCATGTCGGCATTCGTTGCTGTGGTTGCATCTCTCACATTCCCCTTTGAAGCACTTGGTTACTGACGCTGGATTGTTGTGGATGCATTTTCTAGACCAACATCTCTTAGTGCTGCAGTCGAAATGGGACCTGCACGAGCCACATTCGGGCTTGAAACACTTCTTCAATGAAGTGCTCGAGCCATCAGTGCACTTTCCTCCCCAGCATTTTCCTTGAATGCATTGACTGCCAGATGAGCAACGGGCGCATTCGGGTTTCAACAACCCACACTTGATCATTGACGCCTTCTTGTTGAATACACATTTTCCAGATCTGCAGAGTTTTGTACTGCACTGCAGACTAGATCGGCATGGTGCGCATTCGCGAAGGAAACAGCGGTTGAGAGAACGCTGGGAGCCGTCGGTGCACTTCCCTCCCCAGCATTTTCCTTGAACGCAGTGAGTACTGGAAGAACAACGAGCACACTCCGGTTTTAAGAAGCACTTGCGAATAGAATGGGTAGTATTGTACACACACTTTCCTTTCCTGCAGTTTCCAGTGATGCATTGATTTGAGTATGAGCAAGTCGCACACTCCGGACGGAAGCATTTCTTCATTGAAGTCTCGTTGGGATGAACACAGCGTCCGTTCCAGCACTTGCGGCTCTCACACTGATACGAGGCATAGCAGCGAGAGCATTCTTTGAGGCGGTAGTAGTGCAGGTAACGATCGGATGCGAGGAGGTCTGTATTGTCCTGTTCAGTCGTAGAACGAGCGAGAACCGAAGTTATGGCGAGGGTGGTTGAAATTCCCACGAGGAGCGCGATGTTGCGGCGGATGGACATTGTTACTTTGTGTTCCTTGCAGCTGTGAATCCCTGATCTGATGAGTTGCGAACGATGTGTGAGGGAGTGAGCTGGACGAGCGCCCAGGATACCTTTTTATAGAAGATAGGATCCAGTTCCACCCACTGTCAGTTGCACTACGTTCTTCTGCTTCAGACAGAGGAATGCAATCGTGGGAGTTGTACGCCTCTCGCTCAAAGGTTATGAGTCATAACAAATAACTCTCCGCATACAAGAAAGGGTTATATAATCCTTCGCCTTCGGATAGAATTCAAGAAGTTATGAAAGCATCCCAGGGGTCAAGTGCAAACAAAGAGAGAGTGTGCTCTTTTCGTTCGGAACAGTAGCTATCCAAGCACTCAATGAGTATCACAAGTGGAAAGGAGTACGTGGTTGCGGTACAGCACCATGAATCTCGAATGCATTCCGTACAAAAGTCGTTTGGCATACCTAGATGATAGAAGTTGTACGTGAGAGAGATTTGCGAAGGGTATCACGGCACCTTCTGCACCACCCTGAAGTATCCCGCTGTTCTGTTTTCATTCCTTGCATTTGAGGTTTATTGCAGCGATAACGGTGGAACGAAACGGCTCTGCCATTCCGACGATACTGTTGTTCTGATAGGGGAAGGTTCATTTCTGGTTCCCTTAATAGCTGACGCTATGTAAGTATCACTGGCTCTGGAGATTCGATGCAACAAGTACTTACAAGGGAATAGAATCACTACGTCCAGCAACTTTAGCACCCCTCGGCCTCCAAGAAAAGCCGTGGAAATGGTTTGCTTTTGTTGCAACATATCCACCCCTCCAGTCGATTAAGAAACACTATACCTTAGGTAGCGAGTGTTTCCGTTACCCTAGGGCTTTCCGATGCTTGTGACATATCTCGATTGAACTGAGTGAGCAATAATTCAGATCATTCTAAAGCCAAGATCTCTTATTCTGTCCTCTGCTGATTGTTTCCTTCACCTTAGCGTTGACCAACAAGCAGCGTCTTCCAACTTGATGTATACCAATTCTTTAATCAAGGTGCTGTACTGCCCGATTTATAGTAGCATCAAGGTCATTGCCGGAAAATTGGTATGTATACTGGGCATGAGGCCGTTGGCCCCAGTATGCAGAAACGTTTTCATCGGAAGCCCTTGCCCTCATTACAGGGCACAAGCTGATCCGCCTACATGAGATAGGCCCGTCTTCTCCTATGTGTGATAAGGGAAACGAAATGAACTTGAGACTGAGTTTCTGCAAGGGAACAACGACAGACCGGCCGCAACAACAACAAAACAGACGTGCCGTGTCACTGACGATTGGTTGGGTGGTGGTGTTTCTGGGCGAACGAAGCCTAATTCCGACTCTAACGTACTATTTAAGAAGCTATTGCGAAGGGTAGCAGTTTTTA
This sequence comes from Gracilariopsis chorda, assembly GCA_003194525.1. Classification (NCBI taxonomy): domain Eukaryota; phylum Rhodophyta; class Florideophyceae; order Gracilariales; family Gracilariaceae; genus Gracilariopsis; species Gracilariopsis chorda. Next base: position 218,826 of record NBIV01000094.1, read on the forward strand.
CCGCTACCTGCCACGAAGGCCAAGTTCCCGAAGCAGACTCCATTGCGCATCCATTTTGAATTCATACGTCATATGTAGTCGTACGTGGGAATCGTACTTCAGTATTCAAAAAGTCGCGTACTAACCTTATGTAAACCCAATCCACCGGAGTAGTCTAGCTCCCGACCGACTTGTGCCGACTCTGTTGTTTGTACATTGCTGCGACGTTCTCCCTTTTCGTTATCGATCATGAACGGAAACCTCGTGTCTAACTTTCAGCCAACAACATCTGTGTTCAGTCCCTTTTGAGACCAATAATTGAGACCATTTCAAGGGGCAAATGTCCTTTTCTTCTTCTTCTTTATGGGCGCACATTGTCTAATTGCGACGCTGTGGTAGAGCTTATCATAATTCCTTCTCAATCTCTCAACAACTAAGGTTAACCGCTAGCTACTCCTCTTGAATGACAAGTTCTCTCTACCCCGTTACACCGGTCTTAACTTTCGACTCAAAATATTCTTGACGGCTGTTGCTTGCTCCCACCCTGCAGCAGCCGTGTTACGCTCACCAACTGGTATTTCAAGACGTAGTAGAATGGTACAAAACTTCTGCGGGGAGACCCGAATGTATAATCCATTTCGTTCTGGCGCGTTTCGCCTCTTCCAGACTTTGCTCTGCTAATCCTTCCTCAACTCGAGAGAACGCCAGGTAAGGGGTACACCACGACAAGGCGGATTCCATGTACCACGAAATGTCCTTTTATACGGCGGATACCTGTGTTCGCGGTGGTTTTATTCAAGCTTGTACCTATTCTAGTTTTCTTTGAGACAGGAGATGCGTGGGCATGTGAGGAGAAGTCTGCTCTGACGCACAGTTGGACTACCCAAAGGTTTCTGCTGCGGTTTGACGCGAAACCAGTGATCTAGAGATGGAGGCCGGGCGTTTTCTGCAGAACTTATCCAGCTTTTGCCCGATTTAAAGGATTGAGAGAAAGCTGAGTAATGTCTAAATCATTCACGATGGTGACTGCTCTTTGCGGTATTGAAAAAGCCTCATGATGAAGCTAAAGTTTATTTCAATCGCTGCAACGAGGTGACGGACTGTCAAACATTAACTGATCATTATCCTCATCTCAAGTCCTTTACAGGACCAGGTACTGGTCCTATCACAGACGCCGAATGACTCGAGGAAAGTGATATGAATGAATCATCTTGTTTGCATCCATTTCAGCTATGATGTGGCGGCTCAATCACGGACATCTTGGTCAAACTGGCGAGGTTTCTTGGTGCTTTTATCTGTACTATTGGGGGATAAAGTCCGTTAAAAGGCTTGAGTGCGAATGTTGAGGGTCGCCCCCAATTCCCCATCCTGTAGCAGGCAAGCGGGGCAACGAGACAACCTTACATTTCAACGAACAAATCTTCCTAAACAATTACGGAAGGAAAAATCGGTACTTATGTCAATAACACGAACTTCAAATCAGTGGCCGTCTCTCATTCAGATTTATAGTCGACCTTAAGTGTTAAAACTACGACGAAATTGATCCTTCTGATTGAGAACAACATAAAGATCTTGAGGTGGCTTGTATCGCGACGAAAATGAGCTACCCAGGGTACTTCAAACCCATTGACCATTTTGCTTTCTGAAAAAGCTCCAGACCCGGTTGGGATACTTATTGGAAATAAAGCGGAAGGCAATGGTGGAGGCATGTTGTTTCAAATGTTTTTAGTGCTTACTCTTTCGGTTGAATGCCTTTCTAGTTGTGGTTCTGTCGGCTGCAGATGGCAGTCACAGAGTCACGATAACATCTCGGGCGGTGTGGCTTGAGGTCACAACACCCTGAGCAGCCATAGCTCAATCGGTAACAACCTTCGTGTGCTTTTTTTGCGGACCCGGGGTTCAGAGTTCGAACCCCGGCCTGCCACGCTTCCACACGGTTCACTACACTAGTCAAGATATCTTTCTTGCAGAAAACGGCGGTCTGCCTCATTAGAAAGACGAACTGCTCATCGTTTTGTTCCGCAAGTATTTCTGTCTTGATCAAGACTTTGTAGTGTATGGGTCTGGATGCAACATACTTAGTGACGCGAAATAGATTTTCAAAAGGCTTTCAAACCATTCATTAATGTTTCTTTACTCTCATTCAAAAGATAAGCTGATCGTATCTGTGTACAAAGAGGGGTACAAAAGCAGTTCTACATCATACGACATTCTTCGCGTATGAAAAGTGCAGAAACAAACGAGCAGACGACCACGCTTATGTTCGTCTGCCAACAATACCACTGTAGCTGTGGTCATGGACCGTGATCCTGAAAACTCGCTTGGATGTTTAGAATAAGGTCGTGTTCAACAAGCGAGAAAAGCCTGGTACTGGGAGCAAAGCAATGCCCAACTCAGTCGCACCCTCACAGATCAGCTTGCGCTTCCTGCAGAACCTCGCAACTTTCCGAACAGTACGGCCAACCCTCTTCACGGATTTCTTAACTCTCTTTCCAACCTTCTTCACGAACTTCCTGAATCCACGTCTAAATGGCAAGAACCTGTTTGTGGTCTCCAATGCATCTGTGTCGGGGTCACTTGCCTTTATTCCATCTTCTTCTTCCTCTGCAGCCGCATACTCCTTCAGAACTACAACACACTCATTGGCAGACAGTTTTCCTGCCCAATCACCCCACGCACACATACCGACTGGAACTTCGTCAACATCTTGCTGCAACTCTCCGCTTCTTTGAGAAGAGTACGTCTTGAAATTACTTCCCAGATGTATCATGTCCAGACAATATGCCACAACGGGGGGCACATCACATTCCTCATTGATGATATCTGTCTCATCGATTTCGTGCACACGTGCTGCCGATGCAGAGAAGACGATCAAGAAAGCAGAGAAAAAGCAAAGAATTAGAAGCTTCATGATGAGATGGCCTAGAATTTGGAAGAACAAAGAAAGATCGATGGAAAAAGCAGTTCGCAACGTGGATTGAACTTGATGTGCTAAGACTGGGTTTTGGAATGTTGATTTCGCGACAAGGCATGCCTTTTTATACCCGTTCAAAACGCTGTGCCCGCGTTTTCCAACTCGATCTTCAACGTGAAACCGTGTGTCCCATACCGAAACTTGAAAACTATGGTTTCATGATGGACTACAATGATGCGGTAGATGCAACTTTCAGTTTCATATGTAACAAAGTTCGCTACCAAACAGTACATGAGACAAAACTTGGCAGGCCTGTACTGCAGTTCTTGATTGCATCTGACGTACACAATAATTCATTCAGAGCCACTCTGCGTCATCCCTTTCAGAGCATCCTACACAAATACTTGGAAGAATATGGGATGACCTTACTTGTTCGCACCATCGGTGATATTGCGCAATTGCGTCTCTGTTCGTGTATTAGTGATACCCGACAAACCAAAGCTGCACAGTGTGCAAAAATGCTTACTGGCCAAACATTCTTTGCGGTGCAAACTTTCGATTTTCGTGCTTTAGTGTTAAGCGTGAAGTAGAGCCCTACCGTCGCTATCTTTTCTTTGGAGGAAATGGAGCTTAGGAATATTGATCGATGTGTCGTAATTAGATCAAAAACGAGAAGGAATAAGAAGAGTTTTAATCGCCCCAAAGGTTGAAATGACAACCAGTTGACACGTGTATACTTTTTTTTAGACGTTTATGACGAACCTCTCAGAGAACCTTCCCGAGCGCCAGGAGTGTCTCATGTCAACAGAAGTAAGGTTGCTTGTTGCTTTTGCTAACTAGTTTACAACAAGAACGTCGCCTAGGTGCCAAACGTCTTGCCAAAGATGGGACTTGAAGGCATTGCCTCCTTTTCTCTCGCGTGCTGAACGCTCGCATGGATAGCATGCGCTACTTCCATGGGCACTGTTTGAAAACAAGTTGAAGTATCCAAATCAAAACCCCATGAGGTAAGGCAATGCACATTCTACACAGTTTAATTGTAGCTGAGTTGTAGATTCCATACTGATGACCTGGATTATTGTGTTAAATAGTGGAAAGAATATTACTTGTGCCTGTTCAGAGGCTGTTGTAAAGAGTTGCCTCTCTCCGTGCATCTTAAGGTGAACTCCATTCTCCGCCCTTTGAAAATTTGAATAAATGAAATACCCAGGGAAAACCAAGAAGAAAATTGAATCGGAGAAGCAATATGCTGGTACGGGTTCAAAAGTCCAGGAACATGGTTTCGCAGCTCTATGTAGATATCTAGCTTGTGAATATCATTAGACTCAAATTGTGCACTTCAAAGCTCATGATTTCCAACTTGGAGCACCCAGCGATACACATGACTGCTTCACTGCGTTTCTTTTCTGCATTGTTATACTAAGAATATGGACTACCGAAACCTGAAAAGCGTTGTATCAGAACAATGCGATGATGTCCAGAAGACGGAGCTGACATGTAAATGGTAGCACGTCATTCATATAGAGGCGCGCGTCAAGCGGAGACTATCTGATGGCAATGAAATCCGGTTCCTCCTGCCTTACTACATGCAAATCGTGAAAGGCTTTGTCTGACTCCGGTATATGCGTCGAGTTGGCACTAGTGCCAATTGGTGCCAACCACATGCCCCGTCGTTGGGTCTGTACTACAGACTCTGTAGTCCTCCCGAGAACTAATATTATCTTCCCAGATTTCCAGAATGTTGACATACTATTCCGCTGTCGTATGCCGCCAGAACTGAAGCAGCTGTAGAGTAGAACCATTGGTTTCTTTAACCTATTTCGAATAATCTCCACTTATTGTGGGCAGTTTCTTTCGTCTTGTCGGGAAATCGCAGCGATTGAAGCAGTCAACATGCGGAAGAGCGATTCAGTCACAGTCTCTCGTGACGCCAGCGCCGTAAGGCTTATTGTCCCTAAAAACGCAATAGAAACGACTACAGGTAACGTAATAAATGCACTCTATTGTGCTTTGTAGGGAGGGCGGGTGGAACCTGACACCAAATCTTCCTGATGTTCAGCAGCAGTGAAAATGCTGTTTTTCTGTTCCGCGCAAAGTGCGGCTGCGTTACGCAACACCGCAGTATCTGAAAGCCCACCCTCTTAAACACATCTGTTCGGTAATGATGCTACAGCTTTTGGGTTGCTGGTTCGTCGCACAAAATATTATAACTGCAACCCAAGTAGCTGCACCAGAATCTGATGCCCTACCCAAAGACGCACTGCTTCGAACACACCGAATTCTGATCCACCCAAACAGAGTGCAGCGCAATCTGCGGATGAAGTCATCAGACATGCGGCCCGTGCTTGAAACGCAAAATCTGTAATCCTCGCCCAGCTCCCGAAAGTGCTCCAATAAAAAATCATTGCCCTTTGCTCAATAGATCAGTTGACCATAAGGGAAGGCAGGTGAGCCGACTGCATTCTGTTACAGCCCTACCGATATACGAACGGTAGACTGCGACATCGAGAGGTAGTAGAGAGTATCGGTTTCACTAATTACAGGTAAGGGTTACAGTTTATATATCAAATTCTATAGGAGACATTCATTGTGATATTAATGGATGTGACCAATCCGATGGGGATGGGATTGCTCCACTTTGTAGCAATTCCAAAGTTAATGCCAGACCTCTCGCAATCCGCAATCCAATTGCAATCTCTTTGCTTCTAGTTGCAATCCCAAGAGCAATCTACGTTGTTCGATGCAGCCCTAGCAACAACCTCACGATCTCACTGCACTGCTTGCTAGCTCGAACAAAAAAACCGTTCTAGAGCTGCTTACGTTATTTGCTTTATAACTGTGAGCTTTCCATTTTTTGGCCATGTATACGGTGGATATTGCTCACAAGCCTCTACAATTTCTTTTTGTAGATTTGATTGACTGACGATATGGTTCATTTATCTCACAAAAGAGTAAAAGAACCATGGGCAGTGTTTGTAATCTTTCTATATTTTGTAACGGTAATGATGTTGAATTGATTTGTGCGCTGTGTCAAACTATGATGTACAGCCGTGTGATTTGCTGGTAAGGGCTAAATCTGATGGGTTGCAATCTTCTAATCGGATAGTAAGATTGCTTAAAAAAGAACCACCGAATTGCAATCTTGATCAAGATGAGCAATGCGTGCTTGCTCGTATTTGGGATTGCCGTCTTTGATAATGCCATCTTTGAGATTGCCCTCAATTGCCATACAATCGATTGGAACACAACCCTGGTGGTATTAATGAAAGATGTTTCTCTCCACCGCTACTGCTGCAACAACACACGCATCATTGTGAGCTGAGAGCATAGTGACTTTCGCAGCTCAACAAAGGATAGCATTTCCCAGTGTCCCAAGACTCCAGTCATGCACGCGACGCACTGCGCAGTTCAAAGCCGATGTACGCTCCCTAGTCTTATAAGGCAAACATACCAACACATGCAGGAAAGGATATTGACTGCAACTGATCGTCATAACTAAGACGTAGGTGAAGTGCGACTTTCTAAGGCGTTGTAGATTCCATGGTTTTATTGTTGTTGTTGTGTAATTTTGGACATCAATCTTAAGGCACGGTATACGGTGGTCTCAATGGAAGCTCCTCTCCTCCCTGTTGCAGTACTGACGTAAGCTCAACTACTTGTGCTGACATGACCTCGTGCAGCTCCCGCTGCTCCGAAGATGAGCTAAAATAAACTCCTGAGTCGCGCTTGGCACTGCCTGCCAAGTGCAGGAGACAATGACGAAGAAGGAAGACTTCTCATAGCGATTTCTCCCCTTCGACGGACCCTGTGCGCTGCGAAAACTGTCCGCACATCCAATAGTTATGGGCCCAGCGGAGGGTGGCGCAAAACCCTTCACGCCTACAGACCTCTCAATGTTCAATCCTGCAAGAGATTTGCAAGAGTATCATCGAAAAGTCTCGAATTGGCTTGAAACGATTCGAGCAGCCTCGGAACAAGGCTCCAGCCGTCGCTAGAAAACGGTTTATGCCATACTTGCAAAACACTTGTACGACCGTGGTTTTCTTAGAGAGAAAAAAGCTATCGTTGACGAAGCTCAGAGAAAGTAATTTATGCAATACAAGCAAGAATACCGGTTTAAGCCCACCAAGCAGATTGTCGAGGTAATCGCAGTTGATCCCCCAATAGCAGTTTTTACGCGTTTGATATCCTCATTAAATGATGTTACGTTTTTTCTTCGGTTTAGTCTAGAAGACTTGAACTCGTTTGCTTTGCGCTTTTGCAGTTGAGCCTTTGAACACCTAATTCATGTTGGATTGTCTGCATCATCTCAAGTTGGAGAGATAATTTCAATTACGCTCCTTAATGATGCTTTAATCAGTAAAGAAACCCTGAAAAACGCCAAGCTTCATCTTCTAGCTTTAACAGAGCTTAAATGAAAGCCGGAGTTCAAGAAAACCTCTATATCACTATAGAGTCACTTTCTAAATGGTTTAGGGAATTCAGTGATCTAATACAGGTGTGCCGACAAAACAAAAACGGACTGGTATCTTCTGACAGTGCATGTACCGCTCAAAGCAAAGCTCAATCGCTCATATCACAAGTACCAATTTGATTGATGAGAATGCTCAACTGGAGAACTATCTCACTGAAAAGAAAGCATCTTTTGAGGAAGAAAGTGACATATTTTCTACTGGTCTCTGTTGCAGGCTCAACCTTGATGATGCAGTTACAGTCATTCTCAACCTGATTTCGTCACCGAAAACCATATGAAATACTTACAAAAAGTAAAAATTCGATAACCTAGTATCGAAACAAGTAAAACAGCGTGTTGATCAATGCCTTTACCAGGCTTTGGCTGTATACCAGAAAATGGCAGGGCTTCAATCTGATAGTTTGCCCAACATGGGCTCATCTTTTTCTGGATCTGTCTACACAAAAACACAAAACTCGACCGTTGGTAGTTAGTGTCAAGGATAGGGAATGGAAGCCAGATGATTGAGGATTTAGTTACGACTGTGACTCAAGAATCCATCTCCGAGGATCAAAAGAATTTGAGAATCCTAGTTTCTACACGAAATGGCTTCGATCTGAAAAGCTGAATCCTTCAAAACAGAATCGGTCACACCATACTGAACGCTGAGATTTTGGCGGGGCTTTAATTCCTCGCAAACCAGTCGTTGTTAACTGCAGGTAATGAAGCCTACTCAGATATAAGCCGTTCTTAGGATTTAAATCCTATCCTTGACCGAGTTTGTCCTAAGGATGTGGGAAGAATTGAATTGGTCTCTAAACTCTGCGCATCTCTTTGTATCGAGCTAGAACTGGCACGTTTAGATTATGAACAATTTCTCCATGTTCTTGGGGAACACTGTTCCAATGCGCTCCAAGTGTTTGCGATGTGGACACTAGACTTTGAAGACGAGTACGGAATAACCTTCTTCATTCCGTTCAATGTAGTAGTTGGTGATTGACCTAGTCTACTAGGAAATGACTTATTCTCTCTTTCAGATGTTCTTGACAACGCAAAACAATTGCGCATTCCGAAAGGGGTTTCTGGACCAAGTGAAATCCTTCTCCGAACGCACAGCACTGGAAAACATCTGTGCAAGCGTACCTGTCTTCTTTTCGTACCTCTGGTGCAACGCGAAATGCGTGGAAATCGCGATGATGCTACTCATAGGAGTGTGAAGCGGTTACCGTGACGGCTCTACCGTATATGAGTTGTACCTGTAGGAAGTGATACCAATGGGATGGTTTACAGTGTGACGTCTCACCTAGAAAGGTAGGAATCTAGAATGGATTGCAGGATGAGTGGACGCGTGTGCGACAGCACCTGCTGTAGTGTTATGTTTTTACTTGTATTGACCCCTCAGGATGCCTGAAACTGGCCTGGCCACGTGTGTAGACCTGAGGAGGTGTGCATCACTGTAATTAATTATTATAATTTATTATGGTAGCGTACCTACTTAGGTGAGCGCGAATTCGTCGTTGCGAGCACTAAGTAAAGTTAACCCGAGACTTCGGTCATTCATAACTGTTCAGTTTGACCTGGGGTATCTGGCTATGGATTTTGACGTCGTTTCGCCGTGTACTACTCCTCGCGGAGGTTCACCGCATTCGGTTCGCTCAATTCATCCACTCGGTAAACCTACAGATACTCGGTGTTATAATTGTCGTGTGACATTTTCTACCGTGTGGTACTGGTATCGCCCCTGTATTGGAAAATTTTTCCGCTACATACAGTGCATGTGCACCCTCTGTCGGGTCTGTTTTTGCTTTTCGAACGACCCACCGGGTGGTTTTTCCCCGTCCTCAGAAGGCACCCTTCACCAGGTGTACTCTAAACCGCCGCATCGCGTGGCACACCGTTCTCTGGTTTTACCGTCTTTCTGGCTCCGTTTCACCTTTCTTTATCCACCTCTGTGATCAATCCGAGGTACCTACTGAGTTACGCTCTTATTACAGGTATACAGAGGGCTCTGTCACTGGGTCTGCCTCCGCAGGGAGCAAGGCCCCGGACAACCTGAGTGTGATACCCAACCTTCGGGTTTTGCACTAAAAGTGGTCTCCCGACCTAGAAAGGTTGAACTGTGCATTGTTACTTCAACGCAATAACCATAATTGGTTCACTTCGAAGAAGGAAGACTCACGTGGAAGTCGAAGAACTGGTGATCATATGGACCATCGTGTGGTGTTCGAGTGGTCTCGGTGAAGATTTGTTTTGTGTTTTGTGCTCTGTTCTTCGGATATCTCTCAATTGCCAGTACTCTGAGTAGGTTGGCTGGCCACTTGAGAAATGCCACCACCTTCTAAGGGTTCTCGTGAAGGATCGTCAGGCGTTACTCAGCCTGCTCCACCGCGTTCGCGTGGTTCTACCGTCAAGAATTCACCTACTGATGAGGTCGTTCCGGATGTTCGGAGAGCATTTTCTGTTGCTTCAGTTCCGCGAGAAGTTGCAATGGTTAATCAACTTGTGGTTGAGACCCTTTCAGCGGTTATTCCGGGTAGCAATGTTACTTCGGAGTTATCTCGGCTCGAGTCTCGCCTGTACATCGCTGTTGCGACACATGTGGAGCTCTTGCAGGGTTTAACCAGGCTTAGGCGTAAGGTTGAAGACGTCCAAGTTTGGGACGTCTCTAAGGATCTACGTCATTTGAGACACGACGTGAATTCCATTTTGGAACATCTTTGTACACCCGAGTCTTTTCTGAAGTGTTATCAGATATTTAACGATGAAGTTCGTGAAGCGACAGTCCTAATCTACCCGCGTCTGTATATGGATGAAGAAACAATCTGTATGAATGAAGCCATGGCCGCACGTGCTCAAGAAGAAGATGCATCGGTTGGTTCGATTCACTGCTCGTGCAAACGAAGTCGGCTTAAACCCAAAAAGGGAGTTTGCATCCATTCGGACTCATCAGGTTCAGACTCTGACTGTCACTCGAGTGATTCCTCTTCGGATTCATCGATTTCCGATATCGATCACGGTAGATCTCGCACGACACGTTCCAAGGCCACGTACCAAAATCAGGGAGTTATTCCCTCTCGAGAGAATGGATGGCGCCACCTTATGCTTAAAAAGCTGAAGCCGACGAATCTTCTTTTCAGGAAACAGTTATCGTATCGATATTATCGCCTTAGCGATTCATAGAATGATCGATCGTCACGAGGAACGGGAAAATTTCGGGAACTCTATCAAAAAAATGAGTCTCACCTTACGGCAACGTTTTACTGGAGCAGACTCAATCTTGGTTCTTGAATTTTTCACGAAGCTCGTTCAGGAGGCGGATATACTCGGGATGAGTGAAGCACAATTGTATGTCGCTCTTCCGTACTTTCTGGCCGGTATGGCTGAAGATCAGTTCAATTCCGTTCTTGGATGTTCCCGTGCATCAGAGTGTAGGGTACCCTGTCGGCCAGAAGCCTTTCAATACCTCCTACAGGCCTACGCAACTGGTAATGCTATACAGGATGCGATAATCGCTTTGCGCGATACGAGGCAGAAGCCTGGAGAGACCAAAACGGTTTAACTGACGCGTTTGATTAAAGCGTTTCACCTTTGTGGTAATTTTTACTCCACCCAGGAACGCTGTACCATGTTTGTTGATGGTCTTGATGCTGCTACCAGAGCTTTGGTTGCTCTCCATCGCGAAGTGGAACGGATAGTTACCTACCTCGAATTGTTTCAATTTGCCCAAGCCGAGGGAGATATTTATCGTGCTCTACATCGGTCGATAACTCGACCATCGAGAGCCCTTCACGTAAAAGAATCGTCCTCGTTATCGCTATTGCGCGATAGAACCGCAACCGGTGATAACGACAACATCTATTTTGCTGGAAGTGACCCAGACTCGTTGGAAACTACGGATCTCTCGTCAACATCGACTCCAACTGCGGATGGAGAGCCTGCGTGTTATGGAGGCATTCGAGTTCCGGCAGCTCCGCCCGCTTATGCGAATAACGGTACGCGTCACACCCGCTCGAGTTGGAAGGACACAACACAACTTCGAGTGGAAAATCGACCATGTGATGCTTCAGCCCAGCTGATACGTTTTATATGCTACCTACATGGTCATATGGCACCCAAATGCACATTCCCCACGCAGGACGGGTTGAAGATCATCGCACAGTACGAAGCCCTCACGCCTGAGGAGAAGACTCGTGTTAAGAGTGCGTCATACGAACAGCAGAAGTTCCTACAAGCATACCTGCATCCGGTGTCAGCAGACGATGCCGTTCGAGCACCGGACCTTGGTCACCAGGTTCAAGACGTAGTACCTGCAATTGAGGTTAAATCGAGATCCTCCGAAGTGGTCCATCTACCTAATTCGGTGCAACCAGCTTCGAAACTCCAATCTCAGGAGTTTTCTCTTTGGGAGGGGCGTCTTCTAAGCCGAAGTTGAAGACGGCCGAGGCGGAACAGCTTCGTTCTCCAGCTGTTAGAATCCTTCCACGGACAATGCCTGAACCAGACGTTGCCTCAGAACATTTTGTGGTTCTACGCTGACCATGGTTAGGTTCCCGTAATCTCCGTATCCCGGATAGAGTCTTGGTGATGGCCAAGAGAAACTAAAAATTTTATGCCGACCTTGGCCTCTCCAACCATTTCATGGTTCGACAGTTGTCTGTTCTTGATGCGGGAGCAGCACCCAAATCATCGACGCAGATTTAGTACCACCAACACTTCGCGGTAACATTAGCTTTGGACCCACGATGGATATCGCCGACGCAAATAACAACCCGCTGAGCACCTGTGGGTATATATCACTTCTGATGAGATTAAGAACATGACTGGTACAATTGAACTTCGTTTCATGCGAAACGCTCGCAGCACCGGTAATACTCGGTTGTGATTTCTGTGATCACTTTTTTTGCAGCTATTCGCCCTCGTGCGAAAACAGTGGAGATGGACAACGGATCCATCGTGCCAATTGGACGGAGACCGTTGAAATGCGCAACGCATAAGCGCTTTCCGATACCCGCCGCACAGGGGTTTACCGATATAAACCCGGTTTCCACGAAGCTTCGTATTTGGAATTCCGTCGGAATACCACTGAAATCACAGACCTGGTTGTCAGTTGGTAACAAACAGCATGGTTTGCACGTCATTCAACGGTTGCTTTCACTTTACAACAATCTTCAACTCGCACTTGCGAATGGTTTTGTGTCGGTTGAACCCGACAAACCTTCTCTGGTCTTGGTTGCTAACTTTGGCTGAACCACCCAGTGGTTAGTCAAAAACCAAGTACTTGATTCCGTTCTTCCACAACTGGCAGCAATCACTCCGACGAAGTTACCTGTTGCTGAGGTTTTCGGAATCGCCGAACCTAAGGAGGGGGAGAGTGCTGGCGAAGCCGAAATCGCGCAAGCGAAGACCGAATACTCGGATTCAGTACCAATGGAACCTCGAAAGGGTATTGCACCACCCAGCTGCGAACAGAAGGACCCTGTCGAGGAATTGGAAAATTTGTATTTAATTCATGTCCCCGGTACACTTCGTGAGAGATTGTGAGATACGCTGCGGAATTTTACATCCATGTGGGACGGACGGCTCCCTTGGAAAAATAGAAATAACGAAAGACCGTATTGATCTTCTTCCAGATACAAGGCCAATCACACAACACCACTATTGGGCAGGGCCGAAAGCTCGGGAAGAAGAAACGTCTCAAATCGAAAAGACGCTACGCGCTGGCATGATAGAGCCTGCTCAATCGTCATGGGCTTCACCAGTCGTGTTGGTTCCGAAACCCGATGGACCTTAATGGTTCTGTATTGATTACCGACATCTTCATGCCGTTACTGACAAAGACGTTTATCCAATTCCTCGGATGGACGAATATCTCGACTCATTTGGGAATGCTGCGCTGCTCACTGCCTTAGACGCCAACTCGGGTCATTGGCAGGTTCCAATCCGAGAGGATGATCGTGATAAAACCGCATTTTTGTATCAACAAGGATTTTTTCGGTTCAAACGGATGCCTTTGGGGCTTCCTAATGCAACCGGAACGTTCCAACGTGCTATCCATATATTCTTAGCTCAATTCATGTGGAAAACTTGCTTAGTATACCTGAACAATATCATCGTGTTTTCCGATAACGCGGATGACCACTTAACCCATGTGCGCGACGTCATGCTTGTATTGAGCAATGCAGGAATAACTCTTAAGTTGAAGAAATGCGAGTTCTTTACAGATTCTGTGAAATATCTTGGACATATAATTCGTCCAGGTCAACTATCTGAGGATGAAGTTCGAGTTAAGTCGCTTAAGAATGCGAAGTATCCGGTAAATCATACCGAACCAAGATCCTTCCCTGGATTGTGTAACGTATAATGACGTTTCGTACCCGGTTTTGCGGACATCGCAGCTTCCCTAAACAGGGCCCTAACCAAGGAACAACCAGTGAACTTGGTACCTTATGGTGACGCAGAATCTACTGCTTTCTCCAAGCTTGTGGATGCAGTTACCTCATCACCAATCTTGGCTCTTTCCAATCTTGGGCTCCCCTATGAAGTGAACACTGATGCCAGTGATAACCAGGTTGGTTGTGCACTATTTCAGAGCACAGAACAAGGTGTGAGAAATACCATCGGATACTGGTGGAGAAGCTTAAACATGCACGAACGTAACTACTGGGTTTCTGAGAAAGAGTGTTTTGCCGTTGTATGGGCATTGACAAAGCTCCGACCCTACCTTATGGGTACTCACTTTAAGGTACATACGGATCACACGTGTCTCCGTTGGCTTTTGGAGATCACAGAACCTTCCGGTCGTTTGAGGCGTTGGCGCTTACGACTATCAGGGGTCGATTTCGATATACTATGCAAGAAAGGATCCTCTAATGCTCATGTCGATGCTTTATCCAGACTGGGAGCTAATGCAGAGGCAGAACCGTCAACAGACGTGAATATACCATGCTTCATGGTTGGAGACCTACATCGAAGTGCTGAAATTCTTTCGGATGATGTATGTGACGACGTAATGTCTAAAGAAAGCTCAGAACCACCGGCTGGTTCATTTGTACCCACTGCTCCGGAGGAGATGATCCGCGAACAACAATTTGATACGTTTTGCATTCAGATTCGAGCACCTCTCAATGGAGCAGATCGAATACCGTTCGTCGTGAATGATGAAGGCTATCTTGTTAGATTGGTGGAATCTACACCACAAATTGTGGGACCGCACTCATTGCAACAGCGCTTCTTACATATATCGCACAATGTGAAGTTAGGAGCTCACCCTGGAGGTCTAAAGTTATACCTAACCCTCAGAAAGAACTTCTACTGGCCCGCTATGGCATTTGATTGCTATGCAGTTTGCCATTCTTGTACGGAGTGTGCTAAGAATAACTTGAAGCTACGTAAGTACTCTAAGAAGTTAAGTCAAGGTGTGAGAGGCGTTCACACCTCTCGATTAGAAAGTGCCCCCGATGGCGACGTCCATAGATCGTCAACCGTGACAAATAGGGTTTCGTGACTTCTTTCACACCATAAGAGTTGAGACTTTCTACTTGTTTCATGACCTCCTTCAGCCAGGTGCCTGTATCAGTGAAATCATTAGGGACTATGGGGAACGAATTTGCCGTGCCAGACGCCCACCCCGCGCGATGTAGGCCTCTGTCGTAGAGCAGTTTGGGGGATTCCCGTGTGCGTTTCTGATCATGAAGATTCACCATGATTCTTCATTGCACAAGACTGTCTGAGTTCCGAAGTTGCGAAGACGCTGCCCTCTTGTTTATGGCGTGAGCGGAAGAAGCACGAGTGTTTGCGTAGGTTTATGATCAGATGATAACTTCAAGAAGTGCGCGAGGACGGTGCACGTTGAGAGGGAGATACTGTAGTGCAGTAGCCCTTGCTCTTATGTAGAGGGCAGAGTCCTGGCCGTTACGCTGCAGCGCACTGTAAATTTAGAGAGCAGTGAAATGAATATTTTTGTTTTTAGTGGCACTGGCACCCTGCACTAGGCACCGATCGGGCGTGGCGGGTACACGTGTAGCGCTGGCTCTTGGCAGACTGCAGCAGGAGGGCACGTGTACACTTTTACGTACTTCATTTAGTACAGTAGAATAATTATAGGACAGCTCTCGTAGCGGCCAGCGATATAGTCTGCTGAGCTCACGCTCCAGCTTCTAAATAAAGTTCGCGTACTCTTGGTGGCTTCAGAACTCTAGTTCTGGTATTGAAACAAAAGTCCTCCCGGGCTTACTCCAGTTTCGATGCCAACAATGCAAGCTGCTCCCTGCTCAACTATGAGCGAGGTCCACCTGGTGTCCAACACTCGTCGGGTGTTACCTGTTCAGTCCTCGCCACTACCAGCCTTCCACTGCTGGTAGTGCGCGTTGCGCTGTCGCTTAGTCCGTTGAGCTGATTTTAACTCTGCAGTCTAAGTAGACAGTCGACCCATTATATGCACCACGACACTTGGATGCGGACGTGAAACCCGGTTTGTGAGCACCACTCACTTTGAGTCCAGATGGCGCAGCCATAGCAGACGTACAATTCTTGGCCTTGAACCAATCTCAGAGATATCCTGCTCTCCTATTGTCACTCGTTGGGTGTGCGGTCGTAACGTCGTCCAAGAGGAAAGCATAGGCCCCGACCCGGGGGCTGGTCCAATCTCGTGGTTGTGCCCACGTTTGCCATCGGCACGCGACGTTACTGGTCGACTGATAGGTCTTGTGTCGAGTCTTACACGTTGGTGGTACCACTATGAGACGTTTGTTCTTAGGGAGCTGTGGGCGTCGCCCATTAGTGGTACTTTCGTTGAAAACATAGAATCGAGCTGGGGATTTGAAATATTCTTATCCTTCTAAGCTTCTCCTGCCATGCTTTGCCTGCTGTTAGCTCTGCTGAAAGCGGCTGGTCTCCCACGTAATGCACTACGATACAATAGGTAATGAGAAGGGAGAGTAGTGCTTTATTATCTTTACCAATAACCTAACGAGCGAGGGACTTTTCTTGGCAGTGACACTGGCAGGAGATGCTATCTCTGAAGGCCTTAATGGTCAGACCTCTGACTGAAAATTAGACTCTCCCGGTGAGTTGTGATTTTCTGTGGCCTGCCAAGTTCTGCTCAAACCAAAACGAGGTGCGCGTTTGCCTACGGAACGTCTAAGAGAGGTTAGAACCAGGAAATATGTTTTCACCAGTAAATATTCTCTAGGTTTTGGCGGATGTTGGCTCAGCAAGACTTTCTCTGCTATCAATAATCGAAATGCAGTTCGAGCTGAACGATGGGGCACCCTGTCTCCGAGAACTCACAGAGCGCACCTCAGCCGAACCAGTTTCATGGAGTGATTACTAGCCCTCAGAATATTTCTAGTCTCCATTCGATTCCTGCTGGTGCTCAGCTAGCGAACTATATCAGCGGTCAGAGTGCCATTGTCCCCGTAAGGGAAAAATGGCAATAGAGGCCGTGAGTCACAGACGCAAGCTTCCCGTAAGTGGTCGACTACACGTAGCTTCCCATAGAGTGGCAGGAAGTTCTTCTCAACCCAGCTTCTTACGATAGGCATACAACGCGGTATGTCAATACGAATGAAAACAGCCGGGGTGTAGAGGTGCTTCTTTGTAGCGCAGATGCGGAGCGTGTAGGAGCAGCAAAATGTTTCTGCGTAGAGGTTTCAGGTGGTCGGTCCAGACGGCAAGCGAAAAGCGAGGGTTGTTCAACGACACAAGGATGTTCAAGAAGCCCCTAGCTTACACGAAACTAAGGAGTGCCAAAGCGGGGAGAGGATATAAGGAATTTCTTTCTGAGTGGTAACAAATGCGCAAGGGTATGTCGGATTACCAGAAGCAAAATTGGAGTAAGAAAGTCCAGTTCAGTGAGGGGTAGCGTTGTTCTATGCGGCATTCGTTTAAAGATGCAAAGCAAAACCAAGGCGAAAGACTGCGGAGGTAAGCGCAAAGATAGCTTCATGGAAGACGCACTGGTGCGAGAGAAACACAGCTTCAGTTTTACAGCGCTGGGAAATACCAGCAGCATTTGTGGTGTATGACGCTGAAGGTGGCTGCAAGAACCAAGATGGTAGTGTGTCAAACCAGGCAATGCGCGAGCCCAGTGCATGGTCTGAGAGAAAGGGAAGCCACTCTTAGTGATTCGGAGAGCGGTGGGTTTCAGCGTTCATGTTGCACAGGGGCGAGATAGGAAGAAAGATAAGCGGACAGGAAGCCAATGGGGAGAGAGAATAGACTAACGATATTGTTAAAATGTTGCCAGCTTATACCTAATTCGAATTCTAAGCTAATGAATGGCATCCAAGTTGTGAAAACAGAAGCAGTGCGCAGGGTGCGAAAATCGAATAACGCTTCTTCGAAATGTTGTGCACCTTCAGAAGTTATTTGTTAGAAAGCTTGGTTGCACTACTTACTGATGCCACGTGTTCGGTTGCCAAAGGTTAGGTAATAGGGTTACTAACAATTGCTACTTGAGAGAGACAAAAAAGGGAGAATGCTTCCCCCACTTCACACCAATTGGGGAATGTTTCCTCAAATACTCTTGTCCAGTGACGGAATGGGTGAACCACACGCGAGATATTGACATCGCAATTTGCGCGCGAGTGACAAACCACGTCAACGGCGTAAGTTATGCGCCTTGTTTGACGCGTCGCACGCGAGCAGCAAACAGGGCAACGAAAATGGAGTGCCGATGGTGACGCAGTTTCTGTGTGTGTCTAGCAGGTTTGCAAAACTGTTTGGCGGCAGACACAGGTATAATGAGGCGAATAGAGAGGGCGGAGAGGGCGGAAGAAGAAGCGTCATTGCTCGGAGAGAGATAGAAAGGAAACACGGTAAAGAGCATTCGTGTCCGGTCGAGAGGAGAGGATGCGCAGTGAAAACGTACGGTGGGCGTTCTACACTGCCATGGTACTATGAAAGGAAATGGGGCTAACACTCGCGGTGGTGAAATTCCGCAAAGATTTTGCCCACCGCAGTTCTTGCCATAAGGCGCGAAACAAGCAGATTTTACTCGTCGTATTTCGACTTACCCTCCCGTCATTGGGTATGTGGGGTTATTCTAGAAACACCCAACTGCCCCTGCTTCCCCGTTGAAACTCAACTGCCCTGCGACAAGTCCAAAAGCCCGTCGGCGGCAACCACCACCGACTCGTTTCCCTTTTCCCTAACCTGTAACAGCCCCCTGCGTAGTCTCCATGCAGCAATTATCGGCACACTATACTCAGTATCTACCGCTTCCTCAAAAGCCATACAATGACACCCGTGTCCGGCAGGTCCCATATTCACCCCAATCCTACTACTGCTGTGATTGCAAATCTTCTTTACACTCTTCTGATTGGTCACATTACCAAATGTAGCACGATTCTTCAACACTGCTGCTGGAGTTCCGCAAGCATTGGCGTTAGAATTTTTCACGAAACGTACAGGGCTTCAAGTGGCGCCATTTCCCAGAGAATTTGATGCAATGATCAATTTTCCTGCAGTGTTTGCTATATTTCGCAAACACCCTGCGTTTAACACTCTTCCAGCTGGAATATACCCTTAACTTTTCAGTACAAGATGCAGTCAATTGTCTACATCGTCATTCTTAACATCTTTCCATGGGTCTGCGAAGTATCACCTGATGTAGTAGAATACTACTTCTTTTGGCCAACTGGGGTAGTAGTCTTCTAGGGGTTAGTAGCGGCAGAGAGCGAAACACTGGGGTCACAATCCACTGGGTCTATTAGTGACGCGGGCACCAACTGGCAGCGAGGCGCAATGGGCGGGCGCTATCTCAAGTCCCTACAGGTCGGGAGAATGGTAGCGATGGCTTGGAGGCCTTTGGAGTCCTACTGGCTGCATATGGCGGCAAGAAGACGGTGAGGGTGCTTGCATTTACTTTTCGGAGATCGGTGGCACTCGGGCCAACCTGTATAGCTGGTGAGGCGCTCTGATCTCCGGAAACTATCCAAACAAATTAAATAAAAATAGCTACATAATAAAACTTCAGGCCACAGTGCCTTGGCACTCTCACAGTCCCCTGGTATCTCCTGCCTCGGCACCCAGCTTGGCCACGTGGGATACTTAGGCCAGCAATGGTCTGAACTCTGCCATCCCGGACCTTTGGTTACCTCACCACTCCACATGCCCCCACGTCTGTGTTTCGGAATGCTAGTTTGAGTGCTAGGTTTTCTAGTTTGGGGGTGCTAGAAAGTCTATAGTGGGCATTCAAAAAAATCTCAGAATTTTTGTGCTAGTATATCTAGCACAAAGTACTAGCTCAAATGAATGCAGAGGTGAATGTGAGAAAACTAGCAACATTCACACTAGCAGTAAGAAACTAGCAGTCTATCGTTCAGTTCTCATTCATACTAGAGCATAAATACTACGAACAGTGAAGGGGTGAATGTTTGTCATCTAGTGCCAGATCATTCACCATCGGCGATGAAATCTAGCAGACATGGACGTTTCGGATGCGGTACTCATTCACTTTTACCTCGTCTAATGGATGTAATCTTGAATCTATACTACGCCAGTACAGGCCTCCCCTCACCGTCTATCGTGGAATGGAAACCGCTTTCATTGTCGTTTCATTTTGCTCCAGGCGTAGTGCGCCTAGAACATATCGAAAACGGTAACAAAAACGGCCTCCATTCCACGATAGACGGTGAGGCGAGGCCTGTACCCGTCACAAAACGAAACCACAAAGAAACAAGTTAGAATGCGCTCCCTCCTTTCATCACGACGCCTCCAATAACACAACTTGTGTTGAACACACGTACCTCATCCAAACCTCTGCTCATCCCCCCTCGCTGCACCTTCTCCCTTCGACCTCTCCATTCGCACCTGCAGCAGATACAAATAAGCAAACACAAACAAACACTCGTTAGAAACCACCAAACCTCATCCAATCTGCAACTTCTCTCTCGCACATTCGCATCAATAAACAAACAAAAGTCAGGTCTCCATCAAATAAAGAATCCAAAATAACTTCGCCACCGCACTCACCTCTAAGAAAAACACCCACTCCTTATCACCTAGTACGGTATCCACAACGCTTCGCAGCAGAAACCAAAAACTTGTCAGTTCTCCGTACATAGCCAAGACCAGATAACATTAGCACTTAAACTCACCTTGCAACCACCACTTCTTCGAACCCATTTCCCATCTCGCTCGCTTCGCATCAATAAACAAGAACGTGTCAGATCTCTGTAGGTAGCCAGTCCCAGAAAACATTCTCAATGAAACTCACCTTGTAGCAACCAGTTCTTCGCACCCATTCCCTCATGCCTCTCCCTTCGCGCTAACACACAGAAACATGTCAGATGTCCATCCAAAAACGGAGCAAAACTAAAACACAACCGCACTCACCTCTATGCTCGCCATTCATTCGCTCTCACCTATCACCGCATCCACAACGCGTCGCGACAGCAACAAAATCTTGTCAGATCTCCGCGCGTAGTCGTTACTAGATAACATTTGCAGTCTAACTCACCTTGTAGCAACCACTTCTGCTCACCCGATCCACCCCTTCTCATTCATATAGCTCCGTATCAAGAAACAAAACATGTCAGGTCCTCGTCCAGATTGAAAAGAGAACAGCATAGCAAACTCACCTGTTCCTCGCAGTCTCCCAAGCCCCTAGCTTCGTCCCAAAACACTGCCGTTGTTCCCTCTCTCGCATCAACATAGAAAGCGTAGCAAGAGTCAGCACATGTCAACACACGAAAAAACGAGACGTACTCAATTGCACTTCACGAACCTGCAAGCACGAGCGGGACGTTCCGCCACATCCAGCGTCCAGGAAATCGCACGCTCCGAAGATCACACTGATCTACACCCTCGTCTACACATGTTCCCAACCTCTTCATGCAAAATAATCAAGTCCTTGCCGTCGCGTAAAACATTTACCAACTTTGAATGTTTTCATTCCAAACCACTTTCCCGTCCACACACGTGCCATGCCTGCCGTGCCTGCCACGCGCCTCTCTGGCGCATCACAATGCCACCTGATTGCTGCTCCTGAGCAGTCATATATTCTCCCGGAACGCCTCCCACGTCTTTCTCATCTCCCACATACTTACATCCTTCTCCTCTGCACCATGCAGCCTTGTCGCTTCCACAGGTGCTCCTTCCAGACAAAACTCCACGCCTCCCTTGTCCAACACCAGCGCCGTTGTCGCTTCCGCCACACCCCCAACCCCTTCCTCGCCACCACTCCCAAGAACGGCACCCAGCTCCCACCCCGCACCAAACGACCACGCATTCAAACCGCAGACTCCCGCTCCGTTCGCATCTCAAACCGCCCCTCTGACAACGTTCCGCTCGCGGAAGACGATGAATACCATTCCAGCCAGCTCGCTCTAGCCCTTCGCTCCGCAGACGCCGTCCACCTTCTCCACTCCTCTCTCTCCTCCCCTCGCAACACACCTGCTTCCAGCACCCCCGCACCTGCCAAACTCCACCCTGTTGTCTCCTACATCGCTTCCATCGCCACCAAGCTCGGCAAACGCAAAGCAGACGAACTCATCAACCTCCTCAAAGACCCGGATTGCTCCCAGGCACTTATCCAACAAATAACGTCCGTCTCCCACTGCCTTGAACTCCATGCAAAGCTCTTCGAGGACACCGTCGGCTCTATCAGCTTCAAATCCAGAACTATTCGTCACAAGCCCTCAAACATCACTGCAACTCTCTACCTGAAAACCCCCGTCGATGTCTTCCTCAAACAACTCCGCTACGCGTCTCGCGCAAACACCTTCTTCCAACCAGTAAGACAGTCCGCGTCAGACGGCTCCCCCGCACACGCTCACCCCATGGCTTCAAAACTCGGTACATGCGTCTACAAGGACCTCAAGCACCACATCCTACATTCTCAAGACCCAGATGTTATTTGGCACAACTCCAACATCACTGGCATTGAATCTTTCATCGGCTTCGTACAGCTTTACTCAGACAAGTCTTCCATCTCGCTCAAGAACTCCTCTATCACCTCCTACCCCCTCGACATCACCCTCCTCAAGTTTTCAGACTCCTTCCGCCGCCATTGCATATCCCGTAACTACACCCTACTCGGCTACTTCCCCACGTCCTTCGAAGCCCCTTCCTCCCCATCCGACGAGGATTCCTTCGAAGACCGCTCGCTTTCCTCTGCCATCACCCGTACCACCCGAATGGAACTCATTCAAGAAGCTCTGCAAACCATCCTCGAGCCCCTCGCAGCTGTTGCCCTCAAAGGATTTCCTTTCCGGGATGAAGACCAGGTCATCCGGCAGTGCCACCCAGTCATCCCAAACTATGCTGCAGACATCCCCGAAGCGAAAGACATCCTCGCTGTCCTCCACGGCACAAAACCGTTGAAGCCCTGCCATAGATGCCTCGTCCCCCGCTCCGACCTCAGCCTCCACCTCAGCTCCCTAACCACTCGAACCGCTTCCCACACCCTCCAAACAAGATCCTCACACGACGCCCTTCTCAAGAATGCAAATAACGACGAACTACAACGCAGACCGCGCGTCGCAAGGACTCTCAGAGATCAAGCAGCATCTCTCCTGCTCACAAACTCCTCTCCCCCTACCACTCCTTCTTCTAATCTTACCCCCTCCTCAACATTTCCCCACTGCTCACCCCATACTCCATCTTCTCCTTCGAACCCCTTCACAATTTCCACCTCGGTATCTCCAAACTCGTCAAACTCGCCACCATCGAACGCCTGAAGTCCGACAATCTCTTCACCACTGTTGGCTCCTCCTCGAGATCATTCAAATCTATTCGAAGCACCCTTCTCACCCATGCAAACAACATCCTCGCAGATATCGAAGTCAACTTCTCCGCACCGGAACTTCACATTGACTTTTCCACCGCAGAGAAGGGCAAATTCCTCAACAGCTTCTTCACCCCGGACGGCATCAAAGGCATGCTCGAGGCAAAAGATTACCACGCAGTCGACATGGTGTTTCCCTTCGTAGGCGCCTTCTTCGATCGTTGCTGCAACGAAGTTGACACAGCACCCATCACATCCATCTTCACGACATACGCCGACCTCTTCACTACCGCACTCCACTACAACACCACCTCAGAATGGACACACCAACAACTTCGTTCCCTCCAAGAACTCATCAAGCACTTCAAGCATCTCTGCGTCTCCATCCTCGGCCCTTTCCAGGCTTCTCACTTCGGAATGCTCAAATTCCACCTTCTCGATCACATCGTCGCCGACATCAAACTATACGGAGGTCTCCACTTCACTGACGCTGGCATCTACGAACAAGCACAAGTACTCTTCAAAAACCATTATCGGCGCACATCCCGAAGATCTTCAACCACTCACAGAGAAACAATCGACGCAATTCAACTTACAGAAGGCTTTCGGAACTCAACTGCCATCCCCCACCGCCTTTCCACCTCCTCAAACTCCCACACACTCCCAGCTCGAAGACATTCCATGGTTCGCGACGGTATCATCATTCTCTTTCGGGATATAATCACCGCAGAAAAGTACCTTCGGGCGAACCCAAACTGCCCCAATGCCTCTCTCTCAAACATCTTCACCTCTTCCACCATATCGTTCATCACCCAAATCTCACGAGACGCAATCTCACCGTTTCACAATCTATGCCTCGAAGCGCTTGGACTTTCCCCTTCTTCACCCTCCCTCTCTTCTCTCAACTTCTCCGTCGTCAACTCCGCCTTCATCCGCAGCGGTTTCACCCCTTCCTTGCAAGACGTCGACAGAACGTTCAAATGCATCCGATTCAGAGAACCATCGGCCCCTGTTCTCCAGCGCATCTTTGCCACCACCAGCTTTGGTCCTTCAAAACTTCCAAAGTTCTCTCATATTCTCGTCTCAAGCACTCCACCACCCAATTGCAAGTTCCCCACGGTTTGTGTATGTAAGCTTCTTGCCATTCTCCGCTTCCGCATAAAAGACGATGAGCCAGGTGAACGCGAATATGCTTTCGTCCGCTTCTTCGAACTCACAGATCCTCTTGATCACGTGGATGAAAATCTTAACTGCATCACCCTCCGTTGGGCGACAGACGATGAACATGACCATACTATTCTCCCCGCTCTTCACGGAACCTCGAATCCTAGCCCCAATACCGCACCTTGGTTCAGTCTTTTTCCTTTCACCGCCATCAAAAGTTCCGTGCATCTTGTTCGCCAGAACTACCCAGCACGACCTTTCTTTCCGCCCCTTCCATGGCAACAACATCGGTTCTATATGAACAGATTCTTCCGCGACCCACGAGCAAGAGCTTATTCCACCGCAAGGTAATCAAATTTAGAAACACAGACCCGCTAACTCTAGCAATAAACTTCTTAAACTTCTCATTCCTCCGCCATCTCTTCTCCACGCTCACCGTCCTCTCCGTCTTCCTTCCCCTCCCCTTCCTCTCTGGGGTCCAACATTTCTTCCTCAACGGCTACCAACTCTTTAAACTCCCGTTCTTCAGGCATGCAACGGCCTACGTAGCAATCAAATACATTTCCAAGGTACGTAGTCATTTCATCCAAAAACACCTCGTACTGGACACACAGATACACCATTTGTTTCGACGGCATCCAACAGGCAACGGTCCCCTCACGTTCCTCATTCTCTACCACTTCAGTCGGATCTTCAGCTTTCACACCATAGTTCACAAGCTCCTTCCCGTACTTCCCTTCGATCTTCCTTCTCGCAGTCAGTAGGATATCCTCCACAGCAAGCGGGAGATACTTTGCATACAATTTTGAAAACAGCATTTGCCGCTTCCCTCCTCTCCCCACATCTTCTTTCAATGCCTCTACCACAGAAGCAATCCACGCATCCAATCGCTCCAAATGCATCACACTTCCATCTACATAGCTCGTCTCCCGTTCCCTGCACGGTCGCTCCTTGTCGTACCCCATAAATTCCCTCAACACCTCCACACTCAATCGGTTCTTGAAGTACAAGTCATCTGGTTCTTCTCCATACTTTTTCGAAGTCTCGTCATAACCAGAGAAACATATTCTGTCTAAACCAGACAACCTCCACGCACATAAGATCGGATCTCCCCTCTCATCTTTCGGCAACAATTTCTCTTCCGCCTCCTTCATCTGCTCTTCATACGCCACAGCCACCTCTTCATCATCCTCCTTCCGCGGTTTCCTAGCAAGTAGAGTGTACCCCAGACCAAAGAATAACCTATCCCTCGCATTCCTTTTCCGCACCCCGACAATATCACTAAGAGCCTGTTTCATGCGCCTCCTCAAACACAGATTCCTCCTCAACTCTTCTTCGCAGTCAACTTTAATCCCCATGGCTTCCAACCTTCTCCAAATTGGTTTCTCCAGCTCCATCCGCACCACATGCAACAACATCTCATCGCTTCCTCCTTGAAAAGACTGAGTGTAGGCCTTTGGCCCCCATGACTTTCTTCCTAGCGCCAGCTCTATAGTATCCAAAGGCACCATCTCCTTCTCGTCTATAATCAGAACACTGTGCTTCCTCCCCGGTCCCACCTCTTCAGCCCTGTTCGACCAGTTTCGCTCCGAAACTCTCCTTCCGAGGCACAACTCACTGGTCTCCTGCTTCGCATATACCAATATCTTCTCATAAACTCTCGAGGCTACTCCAATGAAACGTATATCAACTTCGATTTCGTACCGTTTCCGACCACTCTTGATGTCTTCGCCACTCAGTTTTCCTGTTCGACCAGGAATACTCTCTCGTAATGACGTCAGCAGCATCTCTTTCTTCGTAAGTTCATCTTCTAGCCTCTTCATCTCCCTGTTTGCCAGGTTCAAGCATAGTTGGAGGCTAGTGTTGCCATCTCTTGCTCTTCTTAGTTCCCCCTTCAGCTCTCCAAGCTTTGTCAACAGCTGATTCCGTCCCATAAACTTTGCCTCTCCATGCTCCGTTCTCTTATGTCCGACTTCCTTCAACGGCTCAATTCCATCTTCATCCTCCTCCTCCTCATACCTTTCCTTCTCCCAGATCCGATCTCCCTTCCCACCACCACCTACCCTCGTGCACTGTATCGACTCCCTTCGTATAGCTTCGTCAGTGTATCCATATTCGACACTCTTCATCGCATTATCCCGATTGAGCCGGGAAGAGGACCCTTGGCTTGTTCTGCGTGCCGGGACTCTGCGAGTTCGGCCTCCATTTCCACAAACAACGGCTGATTGCTTCGTATTCTCCTTCCCTCCACGTCCCTCCCCGCTCCCACGTCGTACTGCAGCTTGAAAACGAACAGGACTCTTCTTGCGTTCCCCAATTCCCCCCGTACCTTGGTGTACTTCGTCTTACGGTGTGTCACTCACGTGTTCCTTTGAGGCAAGAGTGCTGCCCTGCTCCTCATTCCTCTCTAAACACTGTTTGGATGCCTTCCATTTACGTCTCTCCTCGACAACACCGCCGTAACTGCAACTAGACCTTCGCCTCTTCGGTTTTCTTTCGGTTTCTCCTTCTTCCTCTTCCTCACTTTTTACCAAAAACACCCTGTGAACGGCACTATTACGAGTAACTGGACCTCTCGGCGGTCTTTCCTTCTTCCTCCTTACGACTTCACTCACCGTACGGTCCGTCATAGTTGAGGTAGCTCCTTCCTGCTTTTCATCTTCCTTCCCCGTTTGTACGATGGTACTTTCACGTCGTCTCTCCGTCGTTTGCAACCCAGAACGCGGCGGACCTCTCTTCACATATACACCCCGGTTCTTGCTTTTCCGCGCATCTGCAGCACTTAAACTTCCCGCAATGGGTCTTTCCGAGTCCACACTTGGCCTCCCACCATTTCCTTTGCGAGACTTCGACGTACCGCCCTCCTTACTGTACCGTACGCGCTGCTGCTGTTTTCCCATCCGTAAATAGGCGGTATTGAACCAAACCGCGGTATCGGGATGCGGAAAGTAGAAGTTAGACCAGGTTGGAGACAAAGGAAAGGATTGAATTCGAAAGTGACTTCGCGGGATGAGGCGAAAGAGCCAGAAGATGTATAAACTGTGTCATCCGAAGCCCGAGAAAAATGGATTTTTGAATATCCTGCCATGAACGACGAGCTACCCAAAAACCTATGCCAAAAATGGAGTATTTGGAAACCCTCATCCATATCTTTCACGATTCGTTTCCACACACTCCCTCAAATCCTTAAGGACATGTATACATATGTTATCCTGTTCCTCTTTCTTTCTATTAATTCATTTGAAGTAAATGCCATTTAGCACCTCTATCCAATTTCACAATTGAAAGCTTTAACAACGAATAAGACAGGAACTATAATGTGGAGAATAACAAAATAGAAGTCTACTCAAAATAGTGCTTCACAAGTAACACAGGTAAGAAGACTTCAAGCCGTGCTTCTAAAACCGTAATCATTCCCGTAACGAAGAAACAACTCTTCTCCTTCCTTTATATCGTGTATTGCTCTCGCAGATAGCAGAGTGTATTCCATAATCCTTTGCTGCGATAAAGTAGAGCTCACCGGACGTATCTGAACATTCGCCTTTCTTCGTATGTTGGGTTCATCTTCTGCTAAGTTTTTCTCCTCGTTTCCGCCCAGGTAGTGGGGATCATTAATATAGCCTGCCATGCAAAAAGGTGCAGGAACAATCCATATCCTCGCTGTCTTCGTTCCTCCATTATAGGTAGGCAGAGTTTCAAAACCAATGCCGCTACCTACCACTTCCATGGAGAACTTGTTGAAAAGCGAAACAGTAGCTCCCATGAGCCCCTCCCCATACGTAACATGTTGTTGGGGACGTTTACTAATGTCATGATACACAATAGTCCCATAGAAGTGACAAACAGCCTCTCCTTCTGCGAAATTCCGTGCACTAAAGACTCCGAGCCCGCTAGATGGGTGCTTCACTGAAGACTTCGCCACCACGCACCATTAACTTGATGCATCTACACCACGCAACAACTCTGGCTCTAACTCGTTCAGCTTTGCCTGAGTGCTTTGCGGCCACAGATGTAAAGCCTTAGTACGATACTTGCCGATAAGATCCATATCACCCCATAAAGTCGATAGAAAATCCATTATATGGAAAGGAAACCTTTGTTACTGCGGGAAATCCTTCGGTGCTGTCCATTGCATTCCTCTGGATCTCTTCCTGAACACCGTGTCCACATGAAGTGCCGCCTGTACAAACAGCATTCGTACCGATGCGTTCATTCACATTCCAAGTCACCGACTTTGAGGGAATTGTCGCAATTAACTTTCCCATATGCACTATACCGTTATGCTTCGCGTGTATGAAACAATTACGATACTTCTCACCGCCGATGAACTTTCTGGGCGGAACAAGTTCCATGCACACGAGTGCTGTGGTAAACATTTCTGAGAAGAAATCATCACAAGGTCTCCAGGTTGAGAAAAACGTGCTATGAGCTCTTTCATCAACTGTCTCGACTTCTGCTCCGGGCGAATCTGACGATTTACAAATCGTTGCCCATCCCGCACCTTCCAGTACAGTCTCTCTCCTGGGGCATGATGGGGAACCTGATCGATTACTCCGACATGTCCAGGGTATCGGCTGGCAACATGGTTGAACTTACGGTAGTTCACCATTGTCTTCTGCTCCGCATAGGGAATGCCATTCCGAACCGCATGCACTACCTGCTCCCCTGCGGGGAACAAGCTAATTTGTTGTTGCGACAGGGAACGCCATCGGGTTTGAGCGATGGCGCAAACACAACAGGGACGTCTTATCCACGGTGAAAGACTTCTTCATCCTCCCGTCTGCATCAACGTATTGGCAGTCGGTCAAAATCTTGTACCATATCGGAACTGAAAACCTGAACAGAAGACGAACAAGTGTCCGCCAGGACGCAGGCAATCCGAGTTGTGATCGGCAAACGAAACCATCTTCTGGTGACTGATGCGATCGTATTCGGTATCCCGAATTTGATACGGCGCGTCAGATATAGAGAGTTGAACTCTCCCCCTCGGAGATATGGTGCCTCCCGGAACACTTTCATGAACGTCCACCAGCTCTTCGGAGTCCACGCAGTAGAACGCAAAGTTCTTGTCCATCACGGACTCCAGAATCTTCATAGCCTTCGCAGTCACAGGCCCCAGCGTCCCATGAGGAGGGAGGATGTTCACCGAAACGTCCACCGTTGCCTGTATCTCCGCAGCAGCGGGAGCAGTAGGCGTGGCAATTACGTCATCACTGCTACTACCGCTCCCATCCGTCTGTCCGGAGCCATTGGAGCTCTCACGGAGCTGCTTTCCAACGGCCTGCACGCTCTTCGTGTGGCTCTTGGTTCCAGGAGCGGCGGATGGTTTGGAATGTACATCCGTAGGGCGCGACCAAGCTTTGCTGGGTTGAACATTATGCTTGCACAAGCTTCCTTCACTGATTTGACAATATCTTCGGACAAGG